>VDFB02186192.1:0-67646 GCA_007258455.2 Sequoia sempervirens
CTCCAAAAGGTTGAAAGGTCCAATTTGACCATATCTAACCATAAAAGCTCACTAAAAATGCTCCAAGTTGAGTCAAAAAGCCTAATTTTACTCCAAATGTCTCCAAGAAGCAACACAAAGACTCCTATATTCCTTCCACATGCTGGCCAACTGAAAATAACCTCTCTAAATGCCCTCCAAGTGTCTCAAATCATATTACATATGCTTCTATAGTTTAGCATTCTAAAAGAAATATTACTTAAGTATTTTACAATAAAATTAATGCAAAAACTCCTATGTAGTCAGCATATCATGGAAACAAAGCACATTTTTCTTCCTTTTAATGACTTGGTCGAAACACAAAAGTCCCTATTTCAAGTCAAAAATACTTGAACACACCACCATCATATTAGTTGATATTTCATTTTTTTTAAACAAAGGAATGGAAAATAAAATAAAATTTTATCGGCTTATTAGGGAAACCCTAAGCAAAAACAAAGAAAAGAAAGGATCTTTCATTTTGTATAATTAGATAACATAGGGAGGTTAAAATGTACCATTTGTATGAAAGTTTAGAGGGTTCTACCCCTAATTGAACTTTGTGGGTGAAAATTTTGTAACAATGAATTTAACATGATTTTCTTTAAAAATACTCAAATTATATTCATATATAAAGATTTCATCCATGATGAAAAATGATTTTAAGATGTGATACTTAAGGTAGATGGTTTGTAGCGGTACTTGAATTCCCTACACATGCATCATGAATTAAAAGAAAATGACAATTTATCTAACTAATTTATTATTAAGTATACACCAATACACAATTTATGTCTTATTAAATATTTATAATTTGATCTTAAATTTAGAAAATTATTTAAATTTTTTATTATAATATAATAATTTTTTTATTTTTGTTACTGATTCATAATAGTATGTGTTTTATTAATATATCAAAAGGTATTACAGTGACTGCCATGAGAGTTAACTAGAGCACCATATGTGCCAAATTGTCCAACAATTTTCACCAAACTAACATCGACCACATAGGGTCAAGATTCAAAAGACAAAAAGGTGGAAAAATGAAAATAAATACCACCATCGACCATCTAGCAACCACCTACAGATAACCATATGAGCTATAAAGACCAAAAAAACACTAGACAAAGAATCAACACCAATTAACCCAAGAAACCATTAACAACAACAAACACATGAAAGTATGACACCACACAATGACCAAAGGAATGCTTGATGTTGAATGCCTTCAAGAGATAGCTTTCCCCAACAACTGCTACTTGCTTATGCCCCACCAAAGCCATCCCCTTCAGATCAAGGAGAAAATGGTAGTATTTCACCACCTCGCCTAGTTTGAAGAAGGTGGGGAAGTCGCATGGTTGCGGCACACCCGACCCAGAAATGGCGACAATTAGAACATCCTCCAGGCCAACCAAATGGTTTGCAATGAATAAATGTTGCATTAGGGCCTCTGCATCTTTCTTAGCCATTTGTATCTCCAAAAGAACTACTAAAAACTTTGAAGTGATGTGGGTCTCGACTCACTCAGTTTCACCATTGTCGATAAAACCAATGCCTAGCACCATTTTTACCATGGCTAGGATGAAGGAGTCATATTTCTTCAGAATCCTTTTGAGCCTTTGCTTAGTGAACTCACCACAAAAGGCCATTTCCTGAACTGAGCTATCTAGTGAAATGGGGGTATCAACACTAATGTTGGTTAATGTCTCTATAGACATTTTAACCACAAATTTGGATTGTTTTCCCATTGTAGACAAAAATGAACTCACCAGTGCCACACCTTAACAAAGATGCACAACCCAAATATGAAGAATAAACACACACCAGGTGAAATATAGAAAGCCAGTGGAGGCGGAGTTTGCATCAAAAATAATGAAATTGTCAGGTATTAAGCCCAGACAAGCCAAAAACCACCTCGCCAACTCATGAATGCCTACAGGAAGCACAAAATTGTCCTATCTTCGCATCCCAATGATGAACTTCAGGTGATGGATCGAACATCCAAAGTGGACTTTGTAAAACACATTAAGTTTCTATTATTACACTGACATAGAGGATAGGGAAACTGTGATATAGTCCAACTCACCAAAGCGCCCCAACTATGAACTAGCAAGCCCGTCATCCACATTAGCACCAAACCAATGATGCATCCATGTGGCCTCCACATCATCCATTGTGGAAAGCATCACCAAGTAGCTAGCACCATCCTTCGGCCCCACCACACGAAGAGTGTGGAAGGGGTGCCCACCCCGCCACCCAAATAAAAAATATATTTTTAGTTATTTAAAAAATATTCATAATATTTTAAAACATTTTAAAATTTATTAAAAATTGATTTATTTATATTACTTAACATAGTTTTATACTTTTTATTAAAAATGGATTTGTGTTACATCTTGACAAATGAAATCAATTAGTAATCAGTAAAAAAAATTGTGGAAGTTGGGTGTATATTTTTTTAACAAGTAGTCAAACACAATACAAATTTGTGATAGGAGTGTATTTTATGCATATGAAATGAATTTTCTTTGTCTCCTATGTTGGATAGGAGTCTTATTTTCTTCAAACTGTACGTAGAGCTCAAATAACATGTTTGGGTGGAATTCTCACAACTTTAAGAGAAGCTTCCTCAAAGCATTTTTAACATTTTTGCTTTCATCTAATAATCAAGATATTATAAGATTGATTGATGATTGTTTTAGTGATAAAATAAGTATAATATCAAATATTTTTTTGATGTTGTCATGTAATATTTTTTATGTGTTTTTTAATTAGCTTGATTTTCAACCTAGTTTATGGAGACACTCAAAGTATATATATTGATATTAACAATATACAATTCATATGAGGTACAATCCTTAAGTTTGTGGTTGTATGGATTAAGGTCTAAGGTGATGCCTCAAGGATGTGCATACTTATCAAATTAAATGTGTATGATGGAAGTATATAATATCTAGGCCAAGAACTATATCAAAGTACAAAAGGCTAGGAAAAGGTGAATAACATAACAACTTTAGACAATACAATGAAAATTGTAATATGTAAATTTTTATTATGTAATAGTCATGCACAAAATTTGAGAGGCCAAATGTATTGTGAATTCATATACCATCCTATTTTCCTACCTCTAACCAACTAATAATTATAGTTTGTACCTTAATGTACATATAGGAGGGTGATAAACAACAAAATATATTTATTATATTATTTTCCACTCTATTGAATTCTAGATAAATCCCTCTATGTTTTTATTACTTTAGAATGGCACTACAACTTCTTGCACATAACATTTTTATCAAAAGAGTCAACCATAAATTTCTACAACAAGTGTAGAGAGGAACTAAACTTATCATATTGCTACAATGTGTTTTGGAATTGCAATGAATTAATTGTTGATAGAGTAGTGTAAGCCATGCATGAGTTGTGTGGTATCAACACAAAGCTATGTCACACTTTCGACCAACTTACCAGCACAGGTGAATTTAAGTAATTTTAACTAAAATTTAATTTTGGTCAAAGATATGATCCTGTAAGATTCATTCTAGTTAAGTTATATATGTCCATAAATTTTCCAACTAAAATTGTTGGATAAATGCATATTTAGCACCAATTTGAGTCCGATTTATCAAAAAAATAAAATTATTTGAAAAACTTGATGTTTCAACAACTTCTAGTGAAGTGCATACACAAGTGTAGAATTAACTAGATAAAAAGAGAATAAGTTTAAAGTAGGCATAAATGGACACATAGAGAAAATAATTACTTAGAGGGCGAGTTAGTCTCACCACATTTGAGGAATGAAAAAATATGTAGGGGAATTTATAATAAGTTGAGTCTATTTATAATATTATCCCTTGTAGAGAATTTGACAAATTATTTGAGAATGCTTATGATATTAAGCTACCAAAAGCTTTGGATATGTAACTAATATTTAATTTGGTTGATCTATATAAATATCATGAAACTAAGGATATAGTGACCTGAATATATCATCACCACAAGAACTAGATTAGATGCATCAAGTACTTGAAAGGCTAAGAGATGACATAGAGTAGATTCTCAATGAGCATTTGAGTAGAAGAACTAGGATGAAAGAGAAAAACCTAAATATATGGTTAGATGGAAGGGAGAAATATTAGAGGATGATACTTAGATCACTAAAAATGAAGTGGATTAGTTGAGGTAGCCACAACACCCTCCATTACTTTCTTAATTTTGAACACCATGCTCACAATTTTGTTACCTCTAGGATATCTCTGATGCAGGAGCACCTTAGGGGTCAAACAATTTTGTAACACCCAAAATATTATATTTCATCTAATTTTAGAATTATTTTGGAGTCCTACATGTAAATTATCCTTTCCATATAGAAGTATTATTGGCATATAACATGCTTCTAGTTAACATCATATTTATGCAATCAATAATATTCACCCAAGTTACCACAATTAGACATCTTGCTCCTAGATTTGGATCATGATATTGTAAAAGGCCAACACACATTATTAATTCATAAATTGATGATATTTTTTATTCCAAAAAAAATATAGCACTTTGTAATGCCTACAAGGAGCCTTTTTCGAGGTTTTATGCTAAATTTTTGAATAATGCACCTATTATAAGATTTCATGTCCATCCCAAGAAGACTTGTAGAGAAAGGATCATGACCTTTGGTTGGTGGTATGTGGCATCCTATCACTTGAAAACTCATTATAAATAAGAGGACAAGTTACTTAGATAATTGCATAATGAAGGAGGATAGATTTGAATATAAAATCTAAGGTACCCTCATATTGTTATAATATTGTTTCATAGCCTACTAGCATGTATAATTATGACATGTATAATGTTTGGTATGATTTTTCATGTTAGATAATTTACTAGTTAATTATTTTGTATTATCTCATATATATTCTAAATATGCGTATGTTGTGTACTCTTGTTATTATTTTTTGTTTCTTTGTTTGGGTTACATTAATAGGTTGTCTTTCATTAGGCCCTCTATCTATGACTACATAAAATAAATAGAAAAATAATTTAATTCTTGATTCCATAAAATCTAGCTATTTCGATGGAAATAATGAATCATAGGTCAACTCAATTATTCTCTTATACACCCATGCAAACTCCAACTCAACTTTATTTTATATAGGCTTTATAATATACACAAAAATAGATAAGATCATGGTATCTCATAAATAAGATGGAAAAATAAATATTAATAACCACATTTTGATTAAATAAATATAGTCATCGTGTAAAAGTGATATTTTCCACATCAAGTTAGCGGCTCTAGGAAAATTCACCACGGGAAAATTTATCGCAAGCAATTCACCATGGGAAAATTCACCGTCAACAATTCACCACATGAAAATTCACCACCATGACAAATTCATCTCAAGGAAAATTCACCACCAGCAATTCACTGCCTCGGAAAATTCATTGCATTAAAAGTTTGCAATTAATTTTTCATAGCGGTGAATTGCTGGTGGTGATTTTTTGGTGGTGAATTTTTCGGCGGTGAATTTTCCTAATGCCCAAGTTAGCCATCATCTAAAATAGATGGAGTTTATAAAATCTTACATACATTTTTGACTTATAGATAATTTGTGCCACTAGCACAAAAGTGGATTTATGCAACATAAAATTAATAAAATTAAATGTGCCTAGAAAAATAGGGGAAAAAATTATGATGGTATTTTCTAGATATGTTCTAAATATGTAGACATAAATGGTGTCATATAATGGGCCACTACATCAATCCTTTAAAACTAGAATTTGATTTTCCTAAATCAAAAAAATGTTAGAATTTAAGTATAGGGTGAAATAAAAATTTATAATTAATGATCCACTAATATTATATTAAAATTTGATTAATAATAAGAGACATATTACACCAGGTTCCTGTCGATGTTGTGTTGATTTGGATTAATTCTAAGATTTAATTAACTTGATAGGAAAATATAGATGATTATCATATTATTATAGTTGGATAGAGTTAGTTTTAATTGTAGTTTGTGGAAACTGATAAGAATTTGGTATTTTTTTTTGTATAAAACCCATTTCAATTCTTGCAAAACTCTCAAAGGTTATTTATTGTTTGTAATGTCATGTAAAACAAGTATGAAGATAAGTTGTTTATATATTATCTTCTACTTTTTACAGAAAATAATATAAATTGAATGATACAAGAGTCATAAGTATTATACAACTCTATTATGATTACAATCAATAAACAAAAAAGCTTAAGGTTATAGATTATTAAGTTTCAAATTTGAACACAATCAATGTTCACTGAGTGAAAATTTGCATTGGGGAACAATGAAAGAACAAACATTAGTGTTTACATTAGAACTCACCAAACTTTAATTTTTCTAATTGCACGCAAGTATAATTGTATGCTTGTTGATGCCAAGCTCCATAGAAACAAATACAAATTCTTGCAATCACTTCTAAGCAAGTGATCATTAACGCGGATCTTGCATTATCTTGGTACCTTGAATCAAAATTTGATTTAGTTTGGAGCTAGAGTCCATAGTACTAATCACATAACAAGTTTCTTTGAAAATATGTTGTTTGGATTTGAATTGATTTAGTTGAAATTTTTCATTGCATAGACACCTCTCATCAATCCATTAAAGTAGTATCATAAACATGAACGACCTCTTCTACTATATCAAATATTTTGAGCCATGTTGATATTGATAAGATTTAGGGTTCCTAATTTTTGTGACATAATAATGCCATGGACATTGCCTAACATCTTTGAATCTCCTTAGCTTTATAGGATATTTGAATTTCTTAGGAATCAACTTTACATGCTGACTTCCTTGAACTTTTTTCTCCAAATTTTTGAGACTATGCTTGCCTTAGCAATTTCTCCATTTTCACTTAGACTTTTCTAGTTTAAAATGATAATTTAATGAGGGAATATTTAGGCCAAGTTTACTCTAGCTCTAGTTTCCTATATTTGCAACTATAGGTTGGCTATTCATATTTTGTGAAACTATACACTCCCCCTTCTACTTAGTTGACCTAGTCCTTATCATTAATCACTTGTACTAAAAAATCATGGTCAAAATATCATATTTATAGAAGATAATTTGTGGGGATATAAATTCTAAATAATAAAAATATTAATATAAAATTTAATCTAAATTGAATAATCTAATCTAAGAATTTACCCTTAAACTATGGCCTTACCTAATCATGACCTAGAAATTATGATGAATGTACCCTAACCTACATAGGTTAGGATAAAAACATATTGTTCAAGTTTATACCAATTAATTTCAAAATCAAATCCTTAATTTTCTTAAATCCAAATCACGACTAATTCAAAATCCATGAAAAATGAAATATTTCCTTTATTAACAAAAGACCTACAGTTAACATTATAATTTATCATGGTTTACCAATCTTATAATCCCAATTTTAACTCTAATCCTATGTAATGCCCCTCCGCACTTCGTCCAGGTGGCTTGGTCTATCTTTGTTGATGTCGTTTTGTCTTCTGTTTCGCAGTTTGATCTGGTTTTGCGTGATAGCATGTTTATTGAGTTGTGTTCGTGATTAGTGATTTGTTCGATTATGTCGTTAATTAAAAGTTATCAAATTAAAAGCCTTTATTAAATCAAAGAATTAAATTAAATTAAATATTATGAAAGTATTTATTTAATTTTTAACAAATTGGAATCTATTGTTTAAATGAAATATTTAGCAAATATCATTAAGGTTTTGTTTAACTCAAATAAATTAAAACTTATAATTAAATACAGAAATAATTAAATAAATATGTTAATTAATTCATCATGCAAGCAATTTTGAAGGGAGGGGTTAAATTAATAAATTAAATAATTAATAGTTGTGTTAACTTGGTGTGCAAATTAAAAGGCAAGGTGGAAAAAATTATAAAAAGTTGAGAAGTGGTGAATTGTGGAAAACATAAAAGAAATAAATTAATGAATTTAAAGGTGGGGAAGTAGTTACGGATGAAATAAATAAATAAGGTAGTGGAAGTTAACTAAAAGAGGGGCAATTGGATTATTTTTGGGAAGAGGAAACTGATTTTGGGGGAATTGGTTTTTGGGAGAGTTTCTTGTTTTGGGAGCTCTGCCGTGAATAATCTTCCAGATTCTTGAAAAAATTTCTTGGAAGTTTGGAAAACTGAGTTGTTGAGTTGCAATAGGAGATTGGATTTGAGCTCTCCTTCGATCTTAGTCTTCGAATGATTTGTGGGTTCCCTTATCTTTTAGTTGCAAACCAGCGTGGAGATAAAATAAACTGACTGGAAATACCTTGTTTACTTTCTATTGTGATGCTATGAATTTGAAAAGAACGCCACCATCAAGGCGTCTTTATTTATTCATTTCCGTGTTTGATTTTCAAATCATACACCTTCATTCAGCTAAAATATTGAATAACTATCTGAATGTACTATGTACGAGATAGGCATATGGTTGTTTTCCTCAAATTGCTGGACTTTTTATATAATAAAAACAGTACTGAAATCATATGGCAAAAGTCAAATTACTGGCAATTTTTCTGTCTAATGGACATAAACACCTTCAAAATCGTGTTGTTCTCATCGAGATAAGTCCATCAGTACTACATTTGATGTTTTCTGTTATACATTAGTCTTATTCCTCTAACGGCGTTTCAGGGCAGACTCAAAGAGCTTTTTGTTAAATATGGTAAAGTGGGATTAGGAGTGCATTTATCTGTGTCTGCAATGTCTATAGTGGGACTTATAGTTCAAATAGTCACATGAGACTTAGTTTAGTTTGCAGGAAACAAACTTTATTCTGTGGTTAAGTCGATGGCTTATCCAAGATTATCAGTTCAGACAATGATTAATTAATGGTTTCTAACTGCGATTTCCAGTTTCTATCTTGAGTTAGAACCGCCAGTTATAAGTTTAGTGTATGTTTTGCAATGTTTATCTCTGCACATCATTAATCACCAGTCGAAAATATCTTTACCCGTAGGCTTATCTTCGATCTAGAAGTGGCTTCTTTACAGCCGCGGATTTGTAATTCTTCTTGAGCATATAACTTACAGCATTACAGTTACATACACTCTTTATAAGATGATGCATATTTTGAAATCAATTCACTCAGCTATAACCTTAAATCCTTGAATCTTACAAGATGTCCTTCAATGTGATCAAAAGCAGCAAGACACTTTTTACTCATCTCATGATTTAATTCGACCATGCATCCTCATTCGCTCGAGCATATACTTTAAAGATATGTTCACAAATTTCTTCAATGTCTTTCTCTTCTCAATTGCCATTCCAATAACTTCTTGAGCCTTCGTTGCTCTGTGCAAAAATATATGTTTTCCCTTTATGAATAGGGTCTCAATTTATATGTTTGTGTATATGTAAGTATGTATGTGTGTATGTAATCATACAGCCATGCTAGTGAAGATTAATTACTATGTTGTAAATTGATTGGTTTATTATATATATATATATATATATTAAATGTAGTAGATACATATATATGTTATATGTATCTACTACATTATTTATTTATTTATATATATATATGTGTGTGTGTGTGTATGGGGATATATATATATATATATATATATATATATATATATATATATATTTTTATATATTTAATTAGATGGATAATATCTACATTTATCTAGTAGTGAGATTTATATATTTAATTGTTACTAGTACATGCTTGTTCTTTTAAGGAATGAAAGACCAAATTGAAAATAATGACCATGTTGAGAATGCAATTGAAAATTAATATTGATAGTTTGATAAATGAGAGAATTAGTGTTATTCCTCGGTGTATGAGTGAGTGTGTTTAACTAATCACGAATTTGTGTCACGCTGTCTTGAAAAGAATCTCATTGCCTTCATGTATTTCTAGTTAAGCAAATAAAAATAAACAAATAAGTTGTCATGAAATGGGATATACTATAGTCAATAGTTGAAGTTAATGTATATGAAAAGTGAATATCTTTGAAGGATAATTAGTTAATATGAGATGATTACCCATAAACTAATCATGTACTTCATGTTATGTGTGAAATTTGTCTTGATGTGTTGTGAACTAATATTCAATTGTGTAAGTCATTGTGGGAGGTAGTCATGGGAAGTCTTCTAGAGGCTTGGGAGAAAACTAAGTTATTACAGTCCTAATGTTTGTGCCGATTCTTGATCTTGGTTGATGTGATAATTGCTTTGTGATTGTGGGGAAAATAGTCATGCCTTGTTACTTGATTTATGGATGATTCTTGAGTGGGTTGGTTCATGCCTCACCTCCATGAATGTGCATGTGGATTTGCGTTTTGAGCATCTTGGATTTTCCTTATTGATACAGTTGGGTTTCTAGTTGTAGAAGGGGGAGTGGCTCCCAATGGGGGCTGATGCACAAAGTGGTGTCTAGGAAAACCCATGTGGGAGTATCCTAATCAAGTGAAAAATAAAATAATTAACTAGGGGATTGGGTAGAATTTTCACTTAACTAAGATGATTAGATTCCCACTTATTCCTGCAGCGCTCATTCAGGTCAAGGATGGGTTGGGAAGGCCGGGTTGGCAAGACCAATATCCTTGTCTCCATGAGAGGATAATTGGTCTCGCATGTGTTACCCTATGGGGCCGATGTTGAATTTGTGATAGTCAAGAAAACCATAGATGGGGATTGGCGTCTAGAGAAAGACTGTCAGGACAACCCATGCAAAGACCATATGATGAAACTCTCCCCTACTATGATCTAGCATTTCCTTGTTTTGCATTTCAGTATTATATATGTGTGTGTGCCTCTAGAAGCAATGTCTCCTTTGTGTGGTATTGTGTTGTACTTGCATGTTGGAACCCCTTATAGTCTTGTTGTGTTAGTTGTTGTCACCTTGTTGTCATTTTGATGGTGGGACCCCTTGCTACCTCCTAGCATGGGGGGTGGACCTTTGGGTCCACATGGTTGGGTGGAAAGTGTTTCATTCTCCAATTAGTTCCCTTCCCTTGTACGTGTTGTGGCGACTTATATTGTTCTGAAGACTTCAACATTGTATTGGCACTTGGGATTCATTACCTTTGCAATTGTACTGTACCGCATTTGATGTATCTTGTACCTTGCTTGGTGTACACTCCTCTTTTGTAATGAGGAGATATTATTGATTAGAATGTAATTGTTAAGATGTAGACTCATGTATACTCTACTATGTGATGGAATTATGTATTCAATGTTTTGGAATATATTTAAAGTGGAATGAATGAAATTGGTTAATCTTTTTGTGTTAATATTATAGTTGTATTCTATGGAATATTTGATTATATGCAATGTGTAGACGTGTTTATTAATTGATGGTAGGGTTGGTTATTATAATGTTTTAAGGTTTTGATAATTTAGATAATGGGAACTACGTAATGCAGTCAAGAACCTTAGAGGACATAGGATAGTATGTAAGTGGATGTTCATTTATAAACGTGCAACATAACACTTAAAAAAAAAGTTTTGTTTTCTATTACTAGTGTGTTGTCCTCTAGGGTTCATGGCAAGGGCATTACATCCTAACCCTAACCCTAACCATAACCCTATTTATAATGATAACACTAATCATAATTGTAACCCTAACCCTAACCCTAATAATTTTTTCTTCCATGTCACAGTGTGAATCCTACTAGTATATATATTAATTTGTAAATAGTATATATAAAAATGTCGAGAGATATCCTTCTTGAGGCATCTATTTTTTATCAATTAGTCACATAAAAGTGCAATAGATGCCTCGAGAAGGATATCTCTCAACATATATATATATATATATATATATGTGCTAGTTTATCATGGTTTTCCAATCTTATAATCAACACTAATTTGGTTATGTCATTTTAGCCCACAATTTACAATATCTTAGAAATCTTTATCTCATCAATAATTGAGAAAAAAAATGAAAAATGTTGGAGCATTACATGTTCTACATTATCTTTCATATAGTATTTGTGCATAGATTTTGGTTTTGACTAGGGGAGATGTCCCAGTTACCACCCCCCATTGAATTACCACCACCTCCATGCTCACTCCACCTCCCATAAAAAAATTCACTTTGATCCATTAAAAAACTTTATTTTATCAAATAAAAGATTGCAACAACACTAATGGCTGCTTATAACACAATGTGTAATTGACCAATGTAGATAAAAAACTAAAAATGCATTTGCATTTATAAAAAAAGTCAACTTGCACATAAAAAGGCTCATTTACAATTAATTTAAAACTTTTATTGTTACAAATACCCCCACTTGCAATTGTTTATCCCTCATTACATATTATTTTAATTACACACGCACACTTAATGGTTCTTTACATGACGTAATCACAATCTCCTATCAACTCTATGGGATTTGAAATGCACAGTCTTCCACACACTCCGTGGAAGATATATGTATTTACTTCATTTCCTATAGGTACCTACACAATTAAATAGTAGTGTAAGGCTCCCCAAATAAACATCAAATCCAAATATAATGTAGAATTCAGTCATATCATCTTTAAAAACCTACTTAACTGGTAACTACAAATTCAAATGCTCAAACAAATTCAAATTTGAAACACAACAACCAAATTGAATGCATTCAATTTCCAGATTCAAATTCCTAAATAAGAGGGGGAAAGCAGCCAGCGAAATTCACAATTGCTATTTGTGAAGAATTATTCTCTGCAAAATTCAAAGCATCGACAGGCATCCTCTGCACATTTCTCGAATATCACAAGTTTCAGGTTGGTACTTTATACATTCTACTTATAGTTATTTTCATGAACTATGCATTTAACATTTATATTTATGCAGTGTATTTTTGCTTTGCTTTATAAGTAAATGAAAGGTCTTTTTTGGTGACGGGTTTTACCTTACAAACCCCATTTACAAATTCAATAATCTACGTGTTCATTTACTATTTTTGGTCATTTCTTAGGGTTTATATTTGTCATTTATTTCATAAAAGGCTCCTTTATATTTTGTGTTTCATGTTCTTTCTGCAAATCAATAAATGCATGTTGAATCATCTGTTAGACTCATTTACATTCATAATAAGTGTACACATCAGCTTGGATTTTCACTATATATGTATATACGTCTATATATGAGTGTGTCTGTACACACACACACATATGTATTTATATATATTTAAACTATTTGTTTTTTTATTATTTTCATTTATTTCTCAGGGTTTATATTTGTCATTTATATTATTTGTCTCTTGTTCATTCAACAAATCAATATAAGCATGTTTAATAATGTGTTAGACTCCTTTATATTGAATATAACTATACAAATCAACTGACATTTACATTACATATATATATATATTTGTGCATATATACATGTATATAAATATGTCTGTATATATGCATTTAATATATGTGTATTATGTGTTTAAAAACATATACACAAATATATATACATATACATACATACAGATACATACATATAAATACATATATATACATGTATATATATATATATATATACATATATACATACACAAACACACATATATATACGTATATAACTTTGTTTTCATTTTACCTTTGTTTAAATACGTATCGTTTGGCTGTCCAATACAACAAGCTAGCATTTGTTTACTATAAAATGTGTTACTATTTTTCTACTTTCCATTGCACATACAATAGGGCCACCATACATATATTTGTCATTTATTTCATAAAAGGCTCCTTTATATTCTGTGTCTCTTGTTCATTCAACAAATTGATATATATATATATATATATGTGTGTGTGTGTATGTGTATCCTTTGCCTATCCTTTCAAAATGCAAACAATGGTACTAGTTAATCATTTTCTTCTACATCTTATTGAATTTGTAAATGAATGTGTATAATATATATATACATATATATATATATACATATACATATATATATATATATGTATATATACATATATACATATGTATATGTATATATATATACATATGTATATGTATATATATATATATATACATATGTATATGTATATATAACATTGTACACATTCATTTACAAATTTTGTGTCTCTTGTCTCTTGTTCATTCAACAAATCAATATATATGTGTGTATCCTTTGCCTATCCTTTCAAAATGCAAACAATGGTATTGGTTAATCATTTTCTTCTGCATCTTTTAGGACCCATGAAGGGTTTATTTGTTGATTGAAAAATTATTACTGTTTGTTTATGAAATAAATCATTCCTCTTCAATACCTTTTCGCCATGTGTTGTTTAACTTTGTCGGCTCATGGTGGTGGTTTTTTCCCACGCGTTTTTTGGAGTTAAATGAATATTTCTTGCTCTCCATTTATTATACGCCATATATGTGAAAACCCTTGCTTAGTTTATTTGGCATCTATCTGAAGACACACTTTTGTATTCCTATGAGTAAGGAATTATTGTCATGAAACCCTTGGTTACTTTTTTGTGCATATTTCTGAAAACCCAAGTCTGTAATTGTTCTACCTCTGTTGAAATTCATATCCTATCACTGTTGAATACAACACAACTTCTTTCATTTACTTTAATAAATATGTAAACCCAATAAAATGATGGAAAAGAATGGGATACTCAATAAAAAACATTAGTCATATGCAATAATCAGAACCGAAATGAAGTTTAATTGGGGTGTAATGGTTTTGGTGTCCACTACTAAAGTTTGGCGATTAATGTGTAGGTGTGATTTGTAATGGGCACCAAAATAATTTTTAAAAGTGCTAACATGAATTAGACACATTGACTTTTGAGTGGATTTGAATGATAAAATAGTTATAATTGCATGTTAATAGTGACACAATTAGTGCCCTTTTCTATTTTGCAATGTATATCAATGATTTTCTGTGTAATTATATCTGTGTAATTATATGCATACATACATATACATACATATATATATGTATGTGTATATACATGTAATTACATAGATAAATGTATACATATATAAATTTCTATACATACATATGTTTGCTATTGTTTTCTCTCCACAGTGTGAGGTAATGGAAAACATCATTCTCCTTTTAGAATGCAAACAATGGTAGTCCTGGGTTTGTTGGTTGTTTCAATAATGATTACAACTTATTTTTACCGCTTTCAACATTGTTTATCTGACACTTTATGGCTTACAATGTACAAGATCGGTGATAATCATGGCACCAGGGCAGAAGAGGAAAAGATCGAGTGGGAGGTGCTTAATCAGAGTACCTCATGGAGTGAGGTTCAATGTTCTAGATGTTGTTGATGAAGAGCCAACAGTCAACATCAATGAGGATGTTATTTCTGAAAATGCAAAACAGACAAATGAAAATGATGGTTTCAAACTTGTTGTTCATAATACTGAGGTAGAAATGGAACTGACATCTGCCAACCATGTGACAACCCCAGATCTATGCATGAAAATTTGGACTATGCATCACATGTAAAAATAAATTGCAAATGTTGAGGACAATCGAATGTCAATCAAAGGTTCAACGATCAAATGGGGAATCTCGCCTAGCAATTTGAGGGTGTGGATCAATGGCGTGACATCCACAAAAAGGAAGGAGCCATGAACAATCCTATGTGATGAAGAAGAAGCTGAAATTGTGTAGTGGTGTAAAGACATGGCTAATATTGGCCATGGCCTTCAATTCTCACAACTTAAGCCAACGGTGGCCCAAATGGTTGGAGTGAGGTCTAACCCATTCACAAATGGGATACCAGGGAGGTCATGGTGGGTTGGCTTTCGCCAAAGGCATCTCAATCTTAAAATTCGAACACTAGAAGGAGTGGACACAGATTGAGCTATAATGCTACACCTAGAAATAGTTTCTTCATTCTATGGCAACTTGGAGGAGTTGTACAAAAAACACAATTATGGGTTGAACAAAATATGGAATTGTGGTGAAACAGGTGTGTAGGCTGGAAGAAATTGTGCAATGAGAGTTATTGCAAAAAAAGGGACCAAATATATTCCACAATTAATTTCTAAGAGCAGAGAATGGATCACTGTTCTAGCTTGCGTTAGTGCAGCAGGTCAAGCTATACGTTGTTACTATTTTTTCAAGTTCAAAAGGCACATTAGAAACTATATTGTTAACTATGAGCCAAGGGCATGCATGGAAATCCAAGAGCATGCTTGGATGACCAAAGAATTATTTGTGGAATGGTTAAAACACTTTGCAAGTGTGCCATAGAAAATAGGACCCTCTTGAGAAAAGAGACAATTTCACACATAATTAGACCCACTTTTGAGTTCCCTCACATCCCTTATCGTAGAAAACAACATTTATAGGCCCCTATAACCCATTATTTTTTATCTAGAGGTCTGTTTTACCGAAGAAATCACTTAAAACCCAACAAACAACACATAATTATGTCATACCTCAAAAACCCACCTTCAAAAGTCAATAGTGTGACCCATTTGCCACCCTTGGTGAATGGGTCCCACTACTAACTTTTGAAGGTGGGTTTTTGGGGTATAACATAATTAATCGCACTATTGACTTTTGAAGAATGCTATCATAATTAAGCGAGTTTTGAAGTAAATACCAAAGGGAAATCTTGGAAGGAGTATTCTTTAATTGTTCAAAAAGATCATACTCCTTTGTGTGTGGGCTATAGCGAGGAGCACTAGGTAGATTAGGTAAGGGTAAGGAGGGTGGGGTTGGTTGTGGCAGTTGCAGGTATTATGTGTATGAGCAAAAGTAACATTACTTGATTGATGCAACATATTGGTTTTAGGCGGGTAAAGGGTGTACTGGGGTTGGTTAGAGGGATGAAGTTTATGTGAGGGTGGATAAAGAATAAGTTGAGGTTGAATAATGTTAACATCCTTTGTCTTATATTTCTCACAACAAACCATAGAGGATGATTTGGGTGAGATGAAGTCCTAAAGGGACTCATCTAACAAGTGCAAATCATCACGACTAAAAGGTTGGAGGGGTAACCTATTGTCTATTGGTTTAAGGTGTTCAAGAGAAGCATTAGGGGTGTTAATGGTTGTTATCTTAAGCTTGTCACAACAAACCTTAGTGGAGGACTTATCCAAGATGAAGTCTTGAAGGGCTTCATCCAACAAAGAAAAGTTTTCACAAGCAAAAGGTTTGAGGGGGGTTTTATTATTAAGCAATTTAGGTTTCTCATTACAAGCATTAGAGGATGAAGTAAGTGAGAGGAAGTCTTAAAGAACTTCATCTAACTTGTCAACAACATCACTACTAAGAGGCTTGGATGAGATGTTTCTAACTTTAATCATTTGTTTGAAGGGTTGGTTTGGTGTTTTAGTTTTTTTGTTTTTATGTATCGATGAATTTGATCTAAAATAGCTAGGAATGAAAGTGGAAAAGGAAATATTCAAAGATATAAAACTATCTATGAATGCCATGAAATGAAGTAAAATTTATGCTAAGAAAATAGAAACAACTAAACTATATCAAAAAAGTAATTGCAAAAAAGAGAAAGGTGAAATGGAATAAATTGAAATTTGGAAATTCTAATCAAAAACTGCAAAGGGACTGATTCGCCCAAGGTGGCGAATGAGTCCCAGAGTGGGTATTTTTTAGAATTTTTCTAATTCTTTGGAGTTTTGTGAAGGTTATCAGGTTTGAACAATGCAAATACAGATTGAAAAGGCAAGATTTTGGAATGATTCAATGGAACAAGATACAATAATGAACTCTAAATGATGCTTTCACAAATGTAATCTTTAAGGAGACTTAAAATGTAAAACAATGTAAAATGATGAAGTCCTAAGATGTAGATAGAAATGTAAATCAAAATGATATTATGTTCAAAATGCAGGTTCACCAAAATGAACATCACACATAACATAATTAATTGCTCTTAGTTTATTTCATTTAATAAGTATTTAGGTCACTTAATTGCACTTAATTCATTTCATTTAGCTTAAACAACATCACACATAACATAATTTGAATGAACCCCTTAGCATTTTTTGCCCTACTTTCTCCTTTTAGGTGAAAAACCCTAGAAGAGCTAGAAAGGTGCATGGTGCCAAAAATCTATAGTTCATTTTCATGGCACTGTTTAAATGAACTGTAGATTTTACAAAAGTAGAAAAATGGCCCCTTGTCATCTTCATGGCCTTTTAGGTCTTGTTTCATGATGTTTGGTCTATTTTGCTCTGATTTTATATTGTAATGTGGCTTGAACATGCATATTTATGTACTAAAATTCAAATAGTGACATCTTGTGAAGGTGTTGTGAAGTGTTGTAAAACATTTCTACACTCTTCTAGACTCTATTTATTACAATTCACCTAAAAATAACCTTTTCATCACTTATCAAGTCCTATTTTGAAGTGTTGTAAAGTCTTGTAACAAGATTTCACACTTCTCTAGACTTAACTTCACTATTTACACCTTTCTTATGCTTTATTTGATCCCTTTATGCCCTTATAAACCTTAATTTAGTGCATTTTTTTAATGTAAACCTGACAAATAACATTAAATGGAAGATAATTCCTGACACCCATTTTTAGGTACTAGGTGGAACCCATTTTCCATGGGTGGTGAATGAGTCCCCCTTGGCTCCAAATTCAAAATATTTTAAATTTCCTTTTGGGTTTTTATTCAAAATCACTTGATGTTGGCCTTTGATGAGGTATTACGAGTTACTAAGGCACAAGTGTGTATCAATAAGTGATTTTCACCTCATTTTACATCTCCTACAATCACACATCACATCCAAGCAATCTTTTCATTCACTCAAGTATTCAAGCACTTTACAACATCAAATCAAGCATAAAATCAAAGCATTCAAGAGCATCCATTGACATATCTTCATATTTTATTCAACAAGGGTTTGGTAAGTTGATAGCATTTGCATGTTATTTGTTTATTATTCTCTTTCATTTCATTATTTCATTAAGGGTTTGATTACCAAAGTGGGGTTTGACCAAGGAAAACCCCTATTTGCTAACCCTCAACCATTTTTCCCCTCTTGCATGTGTGTTTGTAGACATTTGTATGTAGATTTAAAAAGTATTTAGGTGTTGAAGAGTGGTCAACAAGTCAACTAGGTTCAATTCAAGTCAAATCAACCTTATTTCAAGCTTGGAGAAAGTATTCTTTTGTTTCCTGCAGAATTGACTTCACTAACCTGACAAGCAGACATTTCAAGATCTAGTGTTGCAAAGTTGTCTCCTAATTTCTCAAAATTTTGTGAGAGGACTGATTCACCACTAGTGGTGAATGAGTCCCACCTTAAGATTGAAAAATCTAAGTTTTGTCAAATTCTGAATCTCGATAGTCAAAAACTGGTTCCTGGCAGATTTCACCAGAAGTAGGACTAATTCGCCACCCTGGGCGAATGAGTCCCACTATTAATTTTCTGTGATTCTAAACAACATTCCAAAGATTCCAAATTCCTCAAATCTTTCCCAGGTGCACATTGATTCAGTCCATTTCTTTTTGTTCTGCATTTATTCATTCCCATTTCATTGTTTTTCATATCACATTGTGTTTTCCATCATAGTTTAAATCTTTAGTTTTGCATTCAAATTCAGTTATATAGATCACTTAATTGCACTTAGTTCATTTCATTTAGCTTAAAAAACATCACACATAACATAATTTGAATGAACCCCTTAGAATTTTTGGCCCTACTTTCTCCTTTTAGGTGAAAAACCCTAAAAGAGCTAGAAAGGTGCATAGTGCCAAAAATTTACAGTTCATTTTGGTGACCCTGCATTTTGAACACTTTGCATTTCTAATTTTAATTACATGTTGCATCCTAGATCACATTTGCATCAACATTTAATTAAGGTATTGTATTGTTTTTGCATTCTAGGATTTCTCAAATTGCATTAGTGAAAGATTCATTTAGATTTCATTTTTGCATTGCATATCATTGAAAAAGCTAAAAATTTGTATCTACATCTTTCATTACATTCTGAAAAGCATTAGAATCGAACATTAAAATTTCTACAAAACACAAAAAAATCTCATACTGGGACTCATTTGCCACCTTGGGCGAATCAATCCACTTGCACTTTTTCCATAGCATTTTCTAGCATTTTTCTGGCATTTTCCCGCATTTCTATTTTTTGTAGTTACTTGTTGGTTACAGTTAGCAAAGTTTATGTTATTTGCATTTAGAACTACTAGATTTCCTTGCATTTGCATTCACCCCATATTTTGTGCTACTTGTATGAGTGTTTGGTTCCCCATTGATAATACTTTAGTGAGACAAAGTTCTAGACTCATGGTTTCCTGCAATAACACTTTCATTGTGGACCTTGGGATCTCAAGAGCTCCTACTCCTAGTATGGACAATGGTGCATTAGACATGGAAAATACCACTTCTATGCCTTCACCTTTCCACCCAATGAATGTTGACACACAAAACAACTCCATCCCACAAGAAAAGGTAATTAATATCCATGAGGATTTTTCACACTTACAACAAGACTTATCACTTGAAAACATTTCCACCACTGCCATACCTGCGATAGAAAACCTTCATCATTTGATTGAAAGTGATGATGGCTTACAAGTTATGAAGAAAATTACTCAGATTTAAAATAAACATGCCTCCTCCACTTCCCCATCTGCAAACATTGTTGTAAGCCAAGGAGGACCTCATGTTCCTCCCTCGAAACCATAACATCTATATCAACTTATACCACTCCTCACGTTACAACAACTATGCAACAGGTTAGTCATGTGGCTCCTTCTTTCGTAATTCCAACTAGCGTTCCTAGTTCTCTTGTGGCATCGTAAGTCACTTCCACTACCTTCACCCCTCTTAGTGTTCCTTTCACTTCTCCTCACATTACATACACTCCATCACCCTTTTCTCTTCCACCTCAAACCACCTACCCTGATCCCATCATTACACAACTCCTTAATATTGTTTTATCCATACAACAATCAATTTCCACCATTAGCCAAGGTCAAACCACTCCACCCACATACCATGTTTGTAGTAGCCCCTTATCTTTAGAAATCTTATGCACACAGATGCCACAAGGGATAGAAATGCCTAGGTTTGAGAAATACAGAGGTAAAGGAGACCCTATTAACCATGTCAATGCTTATACAACTTTATGCAGTGATTTTGTCCTTGATGATAAACTCTTAGCCAAACTTTTTCCAATGGACCCTGAAAGATATTTCATTAGAATGGTTTTCCAACTTGCCCAATCATTCCATCTGATCATTTAATGAGCTTGTAGATGCCTTCATAAGTCACTCCCAAGTTCATATGGCACCTAAAAAGACAATGGCTAACCTAATGCGCTATAGACAAAATGCCAATGAGAAATTCACTGATTTCATTTCACATAATCAGTCATTGTATACTCAAGTGGATGTCAAAATTCTTGATTCACATCTGCAGAAGATTTTTGTTGAAAATTTACACAAAAACCTTTAGGATAAGTTAACTATGATGAAATTCCCTTCATTCATGCACTTATTCACAACCCTGTGTGAGTACCATAACTCGGTTTCAAGTCATGATTCAAAATCCACTTCTAACAGAGCTAAAAAGCCTGAGCACAACAATCAAACTAAAAATAAAAACTTTCACAAACCAAATAGAAGCTTTTTACATTTCAATCTGCCTCCTCAACCGCAACCAAATCCACCTATTCCAAGTCAAGTGGCAGTTGTTAAAGTAGTGGCGCTTTATACCTATGGGGACCCAAAGAGACAATTTACTTCCTTCCCTGATACCCTTCATAATACAATGAACCAATTTCTCCAGCAATAAATGATCACCTTGCCTACCGTCAAACCGCTTGATACCACCAAACCTTTACCACCCACCTTTAAACCTAATGCTTGTTGCCATTTTCATCACCAAAATGGCCATGATAGCGAACAATGGAAGCATCTCAAACACTTAGTTCAAGACCTCATTGATTTGGGCCATTTGTCCATTGTGGGTGTTAATGATCAAGGTAATAAGTCGGTTGCACCCCCTAACCATAATTTACAAATCTTTACCAATCCGGTGCCTAAACATTATATTTCATTTGTCAAAGCTAGTGAACCTTCAAACCCTCAAGTCATGAACATTGATACAAATAATGGACAACATGATATGACTCCAAATGTTACCCAAGTTAATCCTATGGATGAACTTGTGGGTGCAATAGACGTCATCCCTCGTAAGGGCCTTACCAACAAAAATCTTGATATCACTTTTTCTTATAAAGATCTACTTCAAAAGCTTCCTGATGGTCCTCTTTACATAGCTAGCAGAATCCATGATAAGCCCACCAATGGGATATTAATAGATCCCGGCAGTGGTGAAAATGTGATCACGAAAGAATTTCTAGTATTACACAATTTATATCAAGATGGCTATAATAAACCAACTGCATGGATTAAAAAACATACTAGTTTTGCATGCCCTATGATTGGATCAATCGTACTCCCCTTAGAAATAGGACCCAAAACTTTGGAGGTAACATTTTCAATTATTCCACAATTGGATCAATTTCATTTGCGGCTAGGTCACCCATGGCTACACTCAATGAAAGCGGTCCCTTCAGTTGTTCACAAATGTTTGAAGTTTCCACATGACAATGACATATTTACCATACACCATAGTGGCTTTCATCCATTATCATCTAAAGGTAATTTTTCCTTAGAAGCCTTTTGGCCCACACCTATGGAACCCATTACCCCCTGTAAAGACTTCTTTTTCATAACCTATCAAAAGTTCAAAGCCAAACACATAGCCGAATTTTCTCTTCATAACATGTCCTCGTCAACTTCTGCTCCTCCTATCATAGATGATTTACCATGCTTCAACCTGAGTCCGACATTGAACAAACTATACAACCTCATGAACAACCACACTTAGACACTTCCCCACCATCATTTAAATGACCAAGTGAAAATGAAACCAATCCTGTCATACCTCCTCGCATAAAACAAGTGTATAAAGCTAAAGAGAAAGTGATTGACCCATCCTCTTCAGTTCCTTCTAATCTTCCCCCTTTGGAAACAAAAGAACCTATGATAACTCAATCCACTCTTACACCTCAAAAAATTCAAAATAAAATTAAACACAACTGTGGTGCTAGGGAGCATAGGCATCGTCGTCATCTCCTTCCTCATCAGTCTTGAATGGAAGAAAATCAAGAAAATCAACCTCTACCTCTGATAGAAGAAATAGATGACCACCCTCCTCCTAACCCACCACAAGATAGTCCAATCCAACATTCCCAATAAAATGAACCAATCCAATAGTCTCAACTTTTGATACACCCTTCCTTGGAAATCACCCTTCGTCCTCCCGTTGTCATCAATCTTGATGATGATGATGATAATGATGCGGAGATCCCCAAAATAGATGAAGTGCATAATGATTTAAAATCTTTATTTTCATCTACCATGAGATTAAATGATAAATCCTCTCAACCAAGTGACAAACTTGGTACAACTCCTAGTTCAACGCTTGCAATTCTTCCTTTGGACAATCAACTGCCCTCACATTATACTGAACATGATTGGGAGGTAGATGACTTGTTATATGGTTGACTTGCATTCACCTTAATAGTCTTCTTGCATTTATTTTCTTTTTCTTTTACTTTCAGTTTGCTTGTATGTGTGTATCATGTTCCCCTATATTGTGCATTCAATGTTTTCTCTATCGCCGTACACTTCTTCTATTTGTACCTCTCTTCTTCTATATGTTGTGCATTGTCTTTTTCATTTTTTGTTTTTTTTTTTTCCTTTTGGGGATGATAATAAAGCATAAAGACTTCTCTATATCTCTTCCATGTTGAACTAAAAGGTCCTTGTAGTTTTCATTTTGGCTTTTGTGTTTCTCCTTTTGGGATGACAAAGCGAGATGCCCTATGTCTCTTCCATGTTGGACCCAAAAGTTCTTTGTCTTTCATCTTTGTTTTAAGTTTCTCCTTTTTGGGGATGATGCCGTGATACGCGACCGGCGTTCTTCCATAAGTTGACCTGTGCGTCCGCGATGAGCGGAGCCTTTTGATGACAATGTGTAGAGATGCCCCATGTCTTTATGTTGACCTTAATCGTCCCTTTCTTTTGTCCTTTTCTTTGTTTTCCTTTGGGATGACACAAGGAATTGAGACCTAAATGTATCCTTCTTATTTGACCCAAAATATTTTCCTCTTTCTTTCAATCTTTTTTCTTTTCGCTGTTTCCCCTTTTTGGGGACAATGCAAAGCGTTGAGACCAAAATTTCTCTTCCATGTTGACCCAAAGCAAACTCTTTTCCTTTTGTTTTATCTCTTTGTGTCATTCTTCTAGTTCTATGTGTTTTGGGGAATGATGACAGTTCTTAGCTCTTTCATAAAAACATTGTAGCAACGAACATATTGACCCCAAATCCATAGAGCCCTTATGTGTTTGGTGTGTTTCTCTCTGGGGGGTAACCTCCTTTCTTTGGTTTTCCTTTTCATGTACATGACACAACCTAACTTAGAAACATATGACTTGGCATAGAGCTTTCCAAGTTGGTTCTCATGTCTTGTTTTTCCTTTTTGAATTTTCTTTCCTTCACTACTTTAAAGTAATTACTCACAAAATGGTGTGTAGTAATTCCTTTAAAGTGGGGGGAATACATTACCATAATTCTGCATTCTCGGTTCTTAGTGCAACCTTGTCATTTCATACGATGCATTTGTCACTTTGTGGATGACATTGGGTGTGATGTCCTTCATAAGCGTGATCTATCTTAGCATATTACATTCCTCTTGGTGGCCTATCTTTTGGAGACATTAGACACAATGTTCCCTAAGTGATAGACCTTGCATGAACTTAACAAGACTCCTTTGAACATCTTTTACATTTTACATTTTTACATTTTTGCATTTTTTTTACATTTTACATTTTGCATTTTTGCCACCTTGTATAACACAACTTGCATTCCTATGGTACATTTCTCTTTGTTCCTGAGTTCTAAGCATATGAAGCTTTGCTTAACTCATGAAGCACAATATGGCATTTTCCTTTGTGGCACCTTGTTAAAGCTATCAGGAGGTATAACTTTGATATGGTTGAGTGGGAAGCCCACTTAGTGGCACAACTTTCCCCATAGCCACCTTTGTGTTTGTGAGTGCATACCAACTAGCAAATGTATTTCACCCTTTTGGGCCTTCTCGCCCATCGGACTGCCATGAGTTCTGTCACCCTAGAGTGAGTATGCATTCTCCTTTTCAAACAACCAGCTGAGATCTAATCCACAACTAGTTGGACAGATGATCGAAGCTTCATTCAATTCTATCTTTTCAACACTTGTGTGTTCCTTTGTTTTTATGCTTAGTTTTCCCTGGGATCTTCATCATGGGGGCTTGATCATCCCTTTTGATTGTTGTCATTTCATCTTGCTAACGTAAGTGCATTTGAACCCTCCTCTCAATGTTCATGGCTACTTTAGTGTGAGTTTGAAGTAGGTTCATCCTCTCACTAAAGTGGGGGATAAATGTGTCATAGAAAAATGGTCCCTTGTCATTTTCATGGCCTTTTAGGTCTTTTTTCATGATGTTTTGTCTATTTTTCTATGATTTTATATTGTAATGTGGCTTGAACATGCATATTTATGTACTAAAATTCAAATATTGACGTCTTGTGAAGGTGTTGTGAAGTTTTGTAAAACATTTCTACACTCTTCTAGACTCTATTTATTACACCACCCAAAATCTTTCATCACTTATCAAGTCTCATTTTGAAGTGCTTGTCAAATCTTCTCTAGACTTAACTTCGACCATTACCTTGCTTTGATTTGATTTACTTATAGCCTTAATTTAGCGCATTAATGTAAACTCAACAAATAACATTAAATGCAAGATAAGCCCCGCACCCATTTTTGGTATGGTGGCCCCATTCACATGGTGGTGAGCTTCACCAAAATATTTTAAATTTTGGCAGTTTTATCAAATCATTGATGTCCATTGCTGTTAATGAGTTAATATGCACAAGTGCGGTGTATCAATAAGTGATTTTCACCTCATTTTACATCTCCTACAATCACACATCACATCTAAGCAATATTTTCATTCACTCAAGTATTCAAGCACTTTACAACATCAAATCAAGCATAAATCAAAGCATTCAAGAGCATCCATTGACATATCTTCAGATTTTATTCAACAAGGGTTTGGTAAGTTGATAGCATATGCATGTTATTTGTTTATCATTCTCTTTCATTTCATTATTTCATTAGCTTGGATTGTGCTGGGGTTTTGACCAAGGCAAACTCCTATTTGCCAACCCTCAACCATTTTCTGCATGTGTGTTTGTAGACTTTTGTATGCAGATTTAAAAAGTATTTAGGTGTTGAAGAGTGGTCAACAAGTCAACTAGGTGCTTCAAGTCAAATCAACCTTATTTCAAGCTTGGAGAAGGTATTATGTCCATTTCTTGCAGAATTGTCTTCGACAACCTTACAAGCAAAAATTTCAAGATCTGGTGTTGCAGAGTTGTCTCGTAATTTCTCATAATTTTGGGAGAGGATTGATTCGCCACCAATGGCGAATGAGTCCCACGCTAAGACTGAAAATCTAAGTTTTGTCAGATTTTGGATCCCGACAGTCAGAAACTAGTTCCCGACAAATTTCACCAGAAGTTGGACTAATTCGCCACCCTGGGCGAATGAGTCCCACTGTTGATTTTTTGTGATTCTAGACAACATTCCAAAGATTCCAGATTCCTCAAATCTTTCCCAGGTGCACATTGATTCAGTCCATTTCTTTTTGTTTTGCATTTATTCATTCATATTTCATTGTTTTGCATATCACATTGTGTTTTCCAACATAATTTAAATCTTTAGCTTTGCATTCAAATTCAAACACATAGATCACTTAATTGCACTACTTAATTTTGAAGAATTTTATGATACTTTTGATGAGGTATTAACAAAAAATTTGCTAACTGTAACCAACAAGTAACTACAGAAAACAAAAATGCAAGAAAATGCCAGAAAATGTTGTGGAAAAAGTGCAGGTGGAATGATTCGTCTAGGGTGACAACTGAGTCCCAGTATGAGATTTTTTTGTGTTTTGAAAAAAATTTAATGTGATTCTAATACTTTTCATAATGCAATGAAAGATGCAGATGCAAATTTTTAGCTTTTTCAATGGTATGCAATGCAAAAATGAAATCTAAATGAATCTTTCACTAATGCAATTTTAGAAATCCTAGAATGCAAAAACAAAACAATACCCTAATTGAATGTTGATGCAAATGTGATCTAGGATGCAAGATGCAAATGCAATCAGAAATGCAAAGTGTTCAAAATGCAGGTTCACCAAAATGAACCATAGATTTTTGTCACCATGCACCTTTCTAGCTCTTCTAGGGTTTTTCACCTAAAAGGAGAAAGTAGGGCCAAAAATGCTAAGGGGTTCATTCAAATTATGTTATGTGTGATGTTTTTTAAGCTAAATGAAATGAACTAAGTGCAATTAAGTGATCTATATGACTGAATTTGAATGTAAAACTAAAGATTTAAACTATGCTGGAAAACACAATGTGATATGCAAAATAATGAAATAGGAATGAATAAATGCAAAACAAAAAGAAATGGACTGAATCAGTGTGCACCTAGGAAAGATTTGAGGAATTTGGAATCTTTGGAATGTTGTCTAGAATCATAGAAAATCAACAGTGGGACTCATTTTCCTAGGGTGGTGAATTAGTCCTGCTTCTGGTGAAATTTGTGGGGAAACAGTTTCTGACTGTTGAGATTTGGAATCTGGAAAAACTTAAATTTTAAGTCTTAAGGTGGGACTCATTCGCCAATGGTGGAAAATCAGTCCTCTCCCAAAATTCTAAGAAAGTAGGAGACAACTCTACAACACCAGATCTTGAAATGTCTACTTGTCGGATTGTCGAAGTCAATTCTATAGGAAACAGATAGAATACCTTCTCCAAGCTTGAAATAAGGTTGATTTGACTTGAAGCACCTAGTTGACTTGTTGACCACTCTTCAACACCTAAATACTTGTTAAATCTACATACAAAAGTTTTCAAACACACATGCAAGAGGGGAAAATGGTTAAGGGTTAGCAAATAGGGGTTTTCCTTGGTCAAACCCCACTTTGGTAATCAAACCCTTAATGAAATAATGAAATGAAAGAGAATGATAAACAAATAGCATGCAAATGCTATCAACTTACTAAACCTTTGTTGAATAAAATATGAAGATACATCAATGGATGCTCTTGAATGCTTGATTTATGCTTGATTTGATGTTGTAAAGTGCTTGAATACTTGAGTGAATGAAAAGATTGCTTGGATGTGATGTGTGATTGTAGGAGATGAAAAATGATGTGAAAATCACTTATTTATACACACTTGTGCCTTAGTAACCCATTAATACCTCGTCACAGACCGACATCAAGTGATTTTGAATAAAAACCTGAAAGGAAATTTAAAATATTTTGAATTTGGAGCCAAGGGGGACTCATTCGCCACCTATGGTGAATGGGTCCCACCTAGGACTTGAAAATGGGTGTTGAGAATTATCTTTCCTTTAATGTTATTTGTTAGGTTTACATTAAAAAATGCACTTAACTAAGGCTTATAAGGGCATAAAGGGTTCAAATAAAGCATAAGAAAGGTGTAAATAGTGAAGTTAAGCCTAGAGAAGCGTGAAATTGTGTTACCTGACTTTACAACACTTCAAAATAGGACTTGATAAGTGATCAAAAGATGATTTTTAGGTCAATTGTAATAAATAAATTCTAGAAGAGTGTAGAATTTTTTTACAACACTTCACAACACCTTCACAAGATGTCAATATTTGAATTTTAGTACATAAATATGCATGTTCAAGGCACATTACAATATAAAATTAGAGCAAAATAGACCAGACATCATAAAACAAGACATAAAAGGCCATGAAAATGATAAGGGGCCATTTTTCTACTTTTGTAAAATCTATTGTTCATTTAAAAAGTGCCATGAAAATGAACCGTAGATTTTTGGCACCATGCACCTTTCTAGCTCTTCTAGGGTTTTCACCTAAAAGGAGAAAGTAGGGCCAAAAAATGCTAAGGAGTTCATTCAAATTATGTTATGTTTGATGTTGTTTAAGCTAAATGAAATGAACTAAGTACAATTAAGTGACCTAAATACTTGCTAAATTAAATGAACTAAGTGCAATTAATTATGTTATGTGTGATGTTCATTTTGGTGAACCTTCATTTTGAACATAATATCATTCTAATTTGCATTTCTATCTACATCTTAGGACTTCATTACTTCATCATTTTACATTTTTTTTCATTTTAGGTCTCCTTAAACATTGCATTTGTGAAAGCATCATTTAGAGTTCATTATTGCATCTTGTTTCGTTGAATCATTCCAAAATCCCACCTTTTTAGTCTATATTTGCATTGTTCAAACCTAATAACCTTAGAAAATTCTAAAAAAATAGAAGAATCCTAAAAAATCCCTACCCTAGGACTCATTCACCACCTTGGGAGAATCAATCCCTCTGCAGTTTGTTATCAGAATTTCCAGATTTCACTTTATTCCATTTCACCTTTCTATTTTTTGCAATTACTTTTCTGTTATAGTTCAATTTTTTTTGTTTTCTTAGCATAAATTTTACTTCATTTCATGGCATTCATAGATAGTTTTAGATCTTTGAAAATTTCCTTTTCCACTTTCATCCTAGTTCTTTTAGATCAGATTCATCGATAAATAAAAACACAAAAACTAAAACATCAAACCAACCCTTCAAACAAATGATTAAAGTTAGAAACAACATCTCATCCAAGCCTCTTATTAGTGATGGTGTTGAAAAGTTAGATGAAGTTCTTTAAGAATTCCTCTCACTCACTTCATCCTCTAAAAACATTAATTCCAACATCCAACATCGACCCTCTTCAAATTGAGCAAAACGACAAGGAACCACTATCTAAACTATTTGGTGACGATTGGGGATCCTTAGAATTCACACCATCGTTTATGGGTGAATACACAATCACAAAAAAGAAAGATGAGAAACAAGGACAACCAACAATCATGTCAACTCAAAATTCTGAACAATCCTCTCAAACATCTATCTCCTATAATCTGGATGAAAATGCAACATACACAACAAATTTTGATGAGATAGATTATCAATCCCCGCCGACTCTGATAGAAATGGAAATTTTTTATGGAAAATCCTATGAACTTGTGAGACAATTAGGATACCCTGGAAAAGGATGTGGCAAACATGAACAAGGTATTTGTGTCCCTATTGAACCTAATACGCAAGTAACAAAAACTGGGTTAGGATATTCCTTTTCTAAAATGACAAAAGCTATCAATGACCTTCTTTGCACATTAACGCTATTACATGTCAACCAAAACACCAACTCACAATTAAACATCTTGAATTAATTGATATGAGCTTACCACCATCATGGAAGTATGTTGACAGTGATGAAAATTTGAAACAAATGTTATGAGTTTATGGCAACACATCCTCACTTACTTCCATGACAAACATTCCTCATGCCATGACTATTACCAAGCAAAAAAAATGTGATATTTCTAAAGAACTCTATAAATCTAAAGTTCCTAAATCTAATGCACTCCCCTTAGGAGATACAATTGATGTACCAATGGACATTAATGATCAATACAAAGTTATCAAGATTGGGAAGTGCCTTGACGATGAAGAACAAGAAGACACTACCAATTTACTTTGAACATGATGTTCCTGAAATTTTTGCTTGGAAATATTTTGATATGCTAGGAATTGACTCAAAAATTGTGACACATAACATTGTCCTTTTTGAAAATGCTAAATCTGTTCATCAAAAGATACAAAAAATGGACCTTAAGATAACCTGGCATGTTAAAATAGAAGTTGAAAAGCTCCTTGATGCAGGCTTTATTAGACCTATTGATTATTCTCCTTGGATCTCAAATATTGTCATAGTTGCAAAACCCAATAATCGTATTAGGATATGTATAGATTTTCATGACTTGAATAAAGCTTCTTTAAAAAATCACTTTCTACTTCCTAATATAGACATGATCGTGGATTCAACTGTTGGACATGCTTTGTTTTCATTCATGGATGGATTTTATGGTTATAATCAAATCCTTATTAACCCTCAAGATCAATATAAAACCGTCTTTACAACTGTTTGGGGAACATTTTGTTGGGTTGTGATGCCCTTCGGTCTAAAGAATGTCAACGCAACTTATCAACGTGTAATGACATTAATCTTTCATGATTACATTCACAAAATTTTGGAAGATTATGTCGACGATATCCTTGCTAAATCTTTAACATGACAAGACAATGTAAATGTCCTTCACAAAATCTTTGAATGCATACGTCAATATGATATGTGATTGAATCCGAAAAAGTGTGTCTTTGGCATACATAGTGGCAAAATTTTGGGGCATGTCATATCTCACAGAGGCATTGAGGTGGACACGAATAAAAGTGATGCAATCATTAATATGCCACCTCCTAGGAATATTTCTCAGTTGCACATGTTACAAGGTTGGATTCAAGCTATCCGTCATTTTGTTGCATCTTTAGCTGATCACACGTTACCTTTCACGCATCTCCTTAAAAAAGGTGTACCTTTTGATTGAAATGAGGATTGTAAACAGACTTTTGAGAGTCTAAAAGAATACCTAGCAACTCCACCTGTTTTACAACCCATCATACCAAACAAACCATTTATCTTGTACATCGTCGCATCTTTCCATGCTCTTGTAGCATTGTTGGCACAACAAGATGACAATTGAAAATAACACCCTATTTATTACATCAGTAAAACATTAGTTGATTATGAAACTCAATATTCACCAATTGAAAAACAATGTTTGGCTCTTGTATTCGTTGCTAGTAAGTTGTGAAATTACTTAATGCTAAAATACAAGTCATCACAAAATTTGATCCTCTAAAACATCTTTTCAACAAAGCAGATCTTTCTGGATGTTTAGCTAAGTGGGTAATGTTGTTAATTGAGTTTGACCTTACATTTTTTACAAAAAAAGCAATCAAAGGACAAGCCTTAACCGATCACTTAGTTGATGCTCCTTCCCCTTTTGCTTTACCTAATCATGACTCCTTTCCTCATGATAATGTCTTAACTACTGACATTAAGACATGGGAATTGTATTTCGATGGATCTAAGTGTAGAACAGGTTCCGGTGTTGGAGTGGTATTGCTTCCACTTGATGGAAAACCTCTTCCCTTATCTTATCAATTAAATTTCCTATGCACAAATAACACAGCTGAGTATGAGGCCTTGATCGCCGATTTGCAAGCTGCTTTAACAATGAATGTCAAACATATCAACATCTTTGGTGATTCACAATTGGTTATCAAACAAATCAATGGTACATATCAAACAAAACATGACAAGTTATGAAAATACAATGATCTTATAATGAAACTGCTAGAGAAGTTTGAATCATTCACCATTGATAACATCCCATGCAAAGACAGTCAACATGTGGATGCAATGGCGAGTGTAGCTTCTCTTATATCCCCACATGATCCTTCTATAGACTTCACCTTTGTTATCCATTCCATCATGAAACCTTCGATCGATACTCCACTAGAAGAAATTTTGGTGATAACTCAAGATGCCTTGTGTGAATGGTATGATACAAAATACAACTACTTAAAAGATGGTACCATTCCTAAACCTACTCCAACAAATACTCAAAAAATGTTTACGCAAACTCGCAACTAAGTATGTGATCCTTGAAAATGCATTTTATAGAAGATCTTTTAATGGTCTCCTATTACGATGTATTAAAGATTCTGAAATCCCTTTAGCACTCGAATAGGCTCATGCTGGTGCCTGTGGAGGTCATTTTGGAGGTCAATTGTTAGTGCAAAAACTTATCCATATGGGTTATTATTTGAGACATATGGAGAAGGATTGCTTCACTTACGTTAAACTATGTTGCAAATTCCAATAACATATCAATTTGATCCACGCTCTTGCTACTGAGCTTCGTGCCCATGTTCCCATTTGTCTATTTTCAATATGGGGATTGGATCTCATTGGAAAAAATTCACCGCCTTCTTCTGGTAGACATACGTTTATCATAACCACAATAGACTATTTCACGAAATGGGTGGAAGCTATTCCTCTCTGCTCTACAAACACTGAAGCAATTTGTCATTTCATTTTGGATCACATAATTGCTCCCTTTGGGCTTCCTTCCCCAATCGTTTCAGACAACAGAAATCCCTTTAAGAATAACAAATTTTAGAAATTTCTTGAAACATGCAACATCGCTTTTCCACACCATATTATCCACAATCCAATGGACAAGCTGAAAATACTAATAATATTCTCGAACAAATCCTTAAGAAAACTATCACCAAGCATCATAAAAATTGGCATACGCAACTATCTTATGCGCTTTGGGCTTATAGAACAAATGTTAGATCATCCATGGGAAATACCCCTTATCACCTTGTCTATGGAACCGACATGATCATGCCCTTGGAGTTAGAAATTCCCACATTGTGAATTGCTCTCCAAGACCTTATTGACGATGACACTTATAAAAATCAACGATTACATCAACTTGAGATGCTTGACGAACAATGCATTAACGCTCTTGAACATCTCCAAGCTCACATCAAACAATTACAATGCAAACACAATATACACATCATCCCTCAGTCATTTTGTCAGGGAGATATTGTTCTTATTGAAAATCAATGCAATACTAGTGCTGATAATGAAGATAAAGATAAATTCGTCCCTAATTGGTTGGGACCTTACATACTTAATACCTGTTATGGGTCTGGTGCTTATCTCTTAACGTAGCTTGATGGAACACCCCTAAAAGAACCTATTGATGCCATGCATTTGTGTCGGTATTATTCTTGACCTCTTTGAATAGTTTGATTGATAAAGCAGTGTTGTTTAAAGTTATTTGATGTTATTCTAAATAACTTTCACATCGCTTCATTCTTAACAACTTATTTTGTGTGTTTGTCTTGAACACTAAGGTAATTATTTAAGTTCACTTTATAATTACTTTAGGATACATAATATTCACCTTTGTGTTATGCTAAGTTAGATCCTTATATGAGTTATAGTCATATTTAATTTAACATATTCTCTTCTAATCAACAATGTTATATCTAAAGTGAAACTAAAATATGTTTTACATTAGATCACATCAATCATATTAAATCATGTAAACATTAATTAAATAATTTTACCATAAGTTATTTAATTAATCACATTGCATTTAATATTCAAACACAAAGAGACACATCATAATAACACCAACTACGCATGTCTATATATATATATATATATAATTTATGTACATCTCAATATCATAAGGCACAGAGGTCTGTGAGAGCTAGACCCCTTAGGCTCTGGTACTCATGAGCCAGTCCCTAGACATCGTGAGACAGTCGTGTGTGACCGTGACCATGAACTATTGAAACTAAGTCCAAACTCCAAACCTTGTACTAGACCAACGTCCACAAGCTGTTCCTCTACCATCTAATCCCTCTCTGCTCATGTTTGTGCTAGCTCTACATGCAGTCTCTCAACCTCCACTGAGGTTTGTGATGTCTATACTGCACTCTCAGCTCGACGGAGTCACCTCCTCACACTCTCGTACATTGCTCGTAACCTCATGAATGGTTTGAGCGACTCTGGCTCCTCCTCCACGATCGGTGGGGGAACGTAGTCAGGATCCATCTGCTCCTCATCAATGGATGCAGGCACTATCTCTGCGAAAGCCTGACGATAGAACTCTCGCCAATCTCTCGTTGCTCCTACATGATAGACAATACACACAATCAGTAATCATCATCATGATATATATATATATATAAAGCATAAAAAAAAACTCAAGTACATGTGTAAAATCAAATGTCATCATAGGTCTATGTCTCTTGTCAGATGAGGAATGTAACCTCATCCTTTCTGGGGGCATCGAGGATGTGCTAGTCTCTCTCTGACTCTAGGTGTTGATGTTTGTTGTAGCTACTGCACAAGATCTAATCTTGTAAGTATGTGAGGACTCTCCATGCTCGTACCGATCCTCAATAGCTACCTCATCACCCTCGCTCAGGGGTGGCTCCTCCTCGTAATAATCATCTCCTCATAATCCTCCTCCTCCTCCTCATCTTTTCCTCCATCCTAGTCCTCATAGTCAAGATCGGTATCGGACTGGTACTCCTCATCAATAACATCTATAAAAATATTTGTTGGCCTATACTATACCTCCTCTGCTCTCTCCTCTGGCTCATCTCCCTCATCTGGTGTTGATTCCACATCACCTATAGGGAATTCCATGGGGAACATAGGAGTTGGTCATGCATATGACCACCACTCCTCATGCTCGTTTGTGCTACCAACATCATCGACATTGGATGCTGGTGATTTGAACCATCGAAATCACTCTCACGAACATGATCTATAGTTAACTGAATAGTATCACCTAGCCTCTGGGCACTCCGCACTAATTGTCTAATGAAGGGGCATGCCCTCAGTGGTGTTTGTACTTGTCCAAACTGTCGCATGACTTGCCCATAGTAGAAAGGTCGTACAACATAGTCATGCCTCCTAGCTAGAAACTTGTCCATGTGCATCCTTCGTAGCTATCTTGTGGGATCTGGCCACTATAGAGTGAGTAGATAGGGTCTCCACAAGATCTCATCCTCTTCCAACTGGTCAAATCTCACTCTCCAAAAGTGTAAATTCCTATATTGCCACAGGCATTGCAAAGGATAGCCGAATGCTCATGGATATCCTACAACTATAGCACAAGGGAATTTGACAGGCCTGGTGTATGTGATATGCTCAAGGCACCACACCTATAGAATCATACAATGCACCATACTATCGATCTCTCAAAACAAAAACCGACCAAGATCATAATACAAGTGTGCTAAAATGCAGCAACCCCAAGCATAGATTGTCCTCTTCTCATACATCCCTTGTATCAAATGTACCAGTCCTTCATCTAAGTGTTCCACTTGTCCATCTGGATTGAGAACCAAAGCCACTATGTGCATCATAATCCATCTAACAATCGGAGCTCATGAATATAGCAGCATGGGAAGCTTGATCCATGCTCTAACCTACTCATCATGTACAGGTCCACCTAGACAATACTGCATGTCTCTCTTCCTCTTGCGGAATGAACGATCCCCCTGGAAGTATACTCGCTCTCCTCGAATGGGAACTAGAAGAATGTGGTGTACATCCTTGAGTGTGATGTTCATCTCCTTCCTAGGAAGATGAAATGTACAAGTATCAGCATCCCAACGCTTGCACAAATCCATCAACATGGCATCATGGTATTTCATAGGTGGCATAAGATATTCCAAATAGATACCCATTGAATGTAAATGTTATATCTTTGATGCTGATAGTGTTGGTGCATGATCTCTCAAAAATGTTAGTTGTCTTCCCCCTAGCCGCAATCGCGACCGGGCAAGGACCTATCAAAATCATTACAAAATGCTCTAAATTTCATCTAATTTTGTCAATTTTCAAATGTTTTGTCATGCAAGTGTGCTAAAGTAAATCTAGTGTGATTTTCTAATGGCCCTAGATACTTTAGAACCCTTTTCAAACATTTTGCAAAGAAACAGGACACTTTGCGAAGAAATGAGACACTTCACGAAGAAACGAGACATTTTGCGAACAAATGGGACATTGCAAACAAATGGGACACTTTGCGAAAAAAAGGGCACTTTGCAAAAAAAAATTCCAAAACCCTAAATTAACCTATACATGCATTAAAAATCATTAAATTATTATAAAATCACAAGGAAAAAGTTGCAGAAATGACTCACCTCATGATATAGCTCACCGCGTGCTACCTGCTCCCGAAGATCATCAACCACGAAGGTATGTAATCCCGTTTGCTCGAAATTTTCTTCTCACTTGTCACTCTCAAGCTACACGAAGGTAAAATGAATAGTAAGTGATATGTTATTTTCTTCTACTTCTTTTAATTCATTTTCATCTCTTTTTACTCTTACGCATTAACCTAGTGTTATCTTATCAAAAAGTATATATTCTTCAAATCAACATAATGGGCGCTAGGGTAATCCATTTTCAATGTTGTTTGATGCATTGGAATCATGATTCTGCGCCTTAAATCATCATTCATCTATCGTCATGAGGCATGGTACTTGGAAATTCCCTACAATATGATGTTTCTTGCTCGACATGGCTAGATTGCTACCTTGATTCCACCTTCGTAAAGCAAGAAAAATCAAGGGGGGGCATACATCTACCCTCAAATTGGATTCTTAAGAGCTAGATAATAAGATTTTTGGACAATTAAAAAATGTGTGTTGCAGGATGCGGTTCCTAATGTTGTGGTTATGCAGATAACTACACTGGGGGCTTTGTTCTCCCATCTCTTGAATGAGTATCATTTTATGTAATAAAGTGCATTTTTTAGAGTCCTTTAGCTTACATTTGCATGTAGAGTCATATGGGTGCTAAAGTGGGGGCTAAATGTGCCATAGAAAATTGGACCCTCTTGAGAAAAAAGAAAATTTCACACATAATTAGACCCACTTTTGAGTTCCCTCACATCACTTATCCTTTAAAACAACATTTATAGGCCCCCAAAAACCCATTATTTTTTATCTAGAGGCCTATTTTACTTGAGAAATCACTTAAAACCCAACAAACAACACAAATTCTGTCATACCCCGAAAACCCACCTTCAAAAGTTAGTAGTGGGACCCATTCGCCAAGGGTAGCAAATGAGTCCCTTTTGAGGGAAAATTCAATTTTGAGCGAGAATTTAATTAATTCAACTTGAATTTTCGGTGAATACCAGCCTCTTAGGTCTAAATAATGGGAAAATTAGGTGGCGTTTCTTATAAATACTTATTTTAAATCATTTTACACATCTCTTAGTCATTTTTCAAAAGCAATTTCTAAGGTCAAGTCTTCTACAACAAGTCTCATTAGCAAAAGTTAAAGTTTTAGGGAAGCAAGCTAGGGTTTCTGCAAGGCTTGAAGCTCACTCTTTTTGTCAAGATTCAACATTGTATTTAGGGTTGATGATGGATGCCTATGGTAAATCATGGAAAAATCTAGAGTGAGGAGATGCAACTAGCCATGAAATCACACCTAAAGACTTGGTTTTAAAGTGATTCCATCTTCCATTTTCACTCTATCTTCAGATTAAGGTCTGCATTTTATTTACTTTCTATTTGCAGGTCATTTTATCTCCATTTTTAATGTGTTGTAAGGTTTCTAGGGTTGAGATCTTGCATTACATAAATCATATTTTCATTTCTTATTCTAGAACAATAAAATAGGGTTTTTTTCATACTTCAAACTTTCCTAGTCTTTAACACATCTAAGGCTAGGGTTTTATATAGATTTTTATTCATTCAAGGTTTAATTACCCAACTAGGTGTTTGACCAAGGAAAACCCCCCATTAGACAAACAATTTTAAGTCGTTTCATAGGAATTTTCTGAGATCCCGAGTTAGATTCCCGTCAGAAATTGTTGTGTAGGTGCCAAGGTGCAGAACATAGATTTGAAGTTGCAAAAATTTAAAAGTGGACTGATTCACCATGCATGGAAAATGAGTCCCTCCTAAGATGTAGTTTTGAGTTAGATATAGATCCTAGTTCAAAGTTGACAAAAAATAACTTTTGTGCAGAAAAAGTCCTGACCTGGGACTGATTCACCTAGGGTGGCGAATGAGTCCCAGTCAACTCAAATTCAAATTTCATCAATTTTCCAAATTGTTCTCTAGTATTTTTTAGTTTCCCAGGTGCACACATTATGAAAAACAACCTTTTGTTTGGTTTTGTTTGCATTCTTGTTCATTCTTTTAAGCTTTTTGCAAACAACATTGTGTGTTCAAACATAGCATAGTTCTTAAGTTTGTATACATAATCTATCATTTATAGCACTTAATTGCACTTAGTTCATTACATTTAACCTAAATAACATCATACATAACATAATTTGAATGAACGCTTTAACATTTTTGGCCTACCTCTCTCCTTTTTGGTGAAAAACCCTATAAGAGTTAGAGAGTCCTAGGGTGCCAAAAATCTACAGTTCAACAAGAAATGTCCTAGGAGGGGTTTCACCAACAAATAGACAACATCTCATCTTTGACAGTCATGGTAGCCATGTGGCATTCAAAACGATTGAAGAAGCAAAGAGTATGGGAATAGATTTACTCACACTTCCAACACATTGTAGCCATAAATTGCAACCTCTTGATGTCAGTGTATTCTCACCATTCAAAAACTACTTCAAACAACATAGGAGTATATGGCTCTTTGTACATCCTCAACTTGACATTGGAAGGGAAGAGTTGGCAACACTTTCCAGCTAAGCTTTTGTACAAGCTTTGACTCCTAATAATAATGCAGGTGGTTTTAGAAGAATGGGAATTTGGCCATTAGATCGACTTGCACTTGAATTGGATATGGGGCCAAGTCAAGCTTTTGTGGTTGAAGACGAATGAACCACATTGGGAGAAGAAACAGAGGGTGCGACAACTGATGATGAGGCACAACTCATGGAAGCAAAGACTTGTTTTAGGATAGTAGGTTGGAATGAGGAACAAATTGGACAGTTTGTGGAAACCTTTTCTGCAAGAAATCCCCCAAATCCAACAAATGAAGAAGGATATTGCACAAAAAACATTGAGGCAACAAAAATTGAAGAACTTGTAGTTCAAACATGTAATTAGGCAACAAAAAATGAAGAGAGTCTCAATTTGCTGCATCTGAATTTCAGTCAAGGGGATGAAGGGTTGTCCATGCCATCACCACCACATGTTGATCTTGAAGAGGTCATCCATTACTTCATGACTGGGAGAAATTGGGATGCAAATGATGAAGTAGATAGAGTGGAAAGTAATGACTCAAGCGACGAAGAAGTTGACTATATTCCATGCACACAAGTTGATGACCAACAACCAGCAGGTAGGAGAAGCAATTTTTTGCAAATCCCTACACAAAGGGTGCACCAATCATCGAATAGAGGTCACAATGGGGTGCTACACCTAAGTAAGTAATCTCAAATTTTGACATTGGATGATTTTTTCAATTTGTTGAATGAACAAGAGACACAAAAATGAAGAAACCAAGAATTGCAACAAAGGAAAAGGGAGCAAATGGCTGAAAAGAAGGCAGAAAGAAAAGCAATCCTAGCACAATGGGAGGCAAAGAGATTGGAGTGTGCTACAAAAAAAAAAAAATTGTAGAGGAGAAGCTCTGACAATGACATCAAAAGGAGTTTGAAAGGGAGCAAGCAAAGATTGCTGAATAGTTGAAGGAAACCCAAAAGCAGGCGGAAAGAGTAGAAAGATTGATCTCAACAATTATAGCTCACTCCAGAGGAAAATTAGGTATTACTTGCTCAAGTATAACAAGTGCCATGCAGAACAATTTGTAGTCCTTAACATCTTCTCTAGTTGATGCGGAGTCAGTTGACACCCAAGGACACACCACTTCTTAATCAGATCTGTGGATGACTGATTAAGATTTTTTTGTGAACTTTTTGACTTCAATGTGTGCTAGTGTGTTTTTCATCAAACTGAATGCTAGTCTGTTGTATTGGACAACCAAAGGAGACTAGTGTGTATTTTTGTGAACTTTTTGACTTCAATGTGTGGCAGTTTGTTTTTCATAAAACTGAAGACTCCTTGTCTTCTTTAGAACTTTGTCTTAATCATTTTTATGCTATAATAAATTTGATTTCAGCCTAGGCATGTTGTGGGTGTTGTCCAAGTTAATGATTTATGCTTTTTGTGATTCAAAATCGGTTTTCTATTAGTTGTATTTATCTGACATTGTTGAAAATTTAAATGTAAATTAAGAAATTAAAGTATTTGAAATTTAGAAAATTATGTATATATATACACACACAACTATGTATATGCATACATATACATATATATATCTATATACACAAGTATATGTATGCATATATATATATATATATATATATATATATATATATATATATATATATATATATATATATATATATATATATATATGTATGTATGTATGCATATACATAGTTGTGTATACACACACACACAACGATTATATTTATGTACATATATATATAATTATAGATCTATATGCAACATATCCATAAATTAATGTATTTGAAATTGTAAATTTTTCAACACAGGTACACTTGGAAATCAATCTAATTTTAAATTGTAAGTGTAAGTTTACAATGAATAAGAAAAATGAACATTATAAATGAACACAATGTCTACCAGGTCATAGCCAAAGTAAAGTCTTGAAAGACTTTACCTGAATTATCATCTTGCAATTTGACATGCTCTTTACAACCTCCTTAGTTGTGTATACATACATATACATATATATATACACACACACACACATATTATATATATACATATTATATGTATATATACACATATTATATATATATACATATTATATGTATATATGTATGTATGTATACACAACTAAGTATATGCATACATACATATACAAATATATATATATATATATATATATATATATATATATATATATATATACATATACATACATACATATATACATACATACATACATACATACATACATATATATATATCCATAAATTAATGTATTTGAAATTGTAAATTTTTCAACACCTACACTTGGAAATCAATCTAATTGTAAATTGTAAGTACATAAGTTTACAATGAATAAGAAAAATGAACATTATAAATGAACACAATGTCTACCAAGTCACAACCAAAGTATAGTCTTGAAAGACTTTACTTGAAATGTCATCTTGCAATTTGACATGCTCTTTACAACCTCTTACCAATTTGACATCCTTGCCACAATAAACAAATATAATAGAACAAACAAAAATGGACAATAGTTATTGAAATAAGTAAAAAGAAATATTAGTTACTGAACAATAAAGAATAATAATTGAAACTTAGAGCCATATGAACAAAAAATCCTGAATTATTTGGTATGTTGACAAACACATTTACTGAATTGCCCACCATGAACATTGTTGCACCACCTCTCCTTGTTCTCCTGTGCCTACAAGAAAATATCTATAGCCACGGGTAGTAACAACCGAGGCTAGTAACATACAAACATCATATGACCTTTGCAATAATGCATGTACAACAACACATAATTAATCAAGTTCAACATATTAAAAGTTCCATATAGAAAACATAAATATATGTAAAAACAAATAAATGTGAATAGAATTGTATACCAAGATATATTTAAGTTATATTCATTATTTCTCATCACCCTTGGATATAGGAGGAATGTGCAAAGGATGCCAATCAATGCTCTGTAGTATGAAGAAGATATTAGAAGAGGAGAATAATTGTGAATGTCGCTGGTTGTTGTCCCTCTCATTTAGTAATTTGAATCTGACAATTGAATGCATTCAATTTGGTTGTTGTGTTTCAAATTTGAATTTGTTTGAGCATTTGAATTTGTAGCTACTAGTTACATAGGTTTTTAGAGATGATATTACTGAATTTTGCATTATATTTGGATTTGATGTTTATTTGGGGAGCCTTATATATCAATGATATTTTGCATGTTTGTATGCATGCATACAGTCATAGAAGCATAAGAATACATGCATACATTCATAGACACATAAGCATACATGCATGTATTCATAGAAACATATGCATACATATACATTGCATAAAATCACTGATATACATTGCAAAACAGAAAAGGGGCCTAATTATGTAACCATTAACATGCAATTAAAACTATTTCATCATTCAAATCCACTCAAAATTCAATGGGTCTAATTCACGTTAGCACCTTATTAAATTATTTTTGCACCCATTAAAAATCACTCCTACACATTAATCGCCAAACATTAGCACCAAAAACCAAACACATTACACCCAAATTAAACTTCATTTCGGTTCTGATTAATGCATATGACTAATGTTTTTTTTGGGTATCCCATTCTTTTCCATCATTTTACCGCGTGTTGGTTGCAAGGTTCTCATGGCGATGGAAGGTATATACATACATAAACATATATACATATCTATATCTATATCTATATCTATATCTATATATGTGTGTGTGTGTGTGTGTGTGTGTGTGCGTATACACACACACACACACATATATATACAGACACACATGTGTATACATATACATACATATATAATTTAATTGCATTATAAACCACACCTACATTTTGATGACATAATAAGAATCAGGAGTACCATTGTTTGCATTCTAAAAGGAGAATGATGTTTGTCGTTACCTCACACCATGGATAGTAGACAACAACAAACCATAAATGAATGCACAACTTATTGAATTTGTAAATGAATGTGTACAATTATATATATATATACACATTCATATATATATATATATATCCATTTGTTCCTTCCTATGGTAATTGTCAGATTTTTATTATTAATATAAAAAAATTATCTAAATATTTTAATTGAAATTATCAATTACATAAAATAATATAATTATCACATAAATAGAATATAAAGATCACAAGTAAACTCTTGAAATACAAGTAAACATGGTTAGTAATCATCAAAATTAACAAATTCCCAATTTATGTTAATAGTGCTAAAATAATTGATAACCAATATTCTCAAGCAAACAAAAAACAGGTAATGATTGAACAACTATTAATTCTTAATCCAAATTAATAATTTATAGTGATAGAAAATGACAAATCAATCATTTGGAATGGTATAAAAAAGTTAAATGTCATATAATGTATTAGAAAGCATGTAGAAGTTGTGTAGACTAAATTATGGGACTAAAACTTGGGTATGCTACAAAGTATTGTGATATATACACAAGTAAAACATTTAACAATAATTACTAAAATATTTTTTAGTAAATGAATGCTAGTCTGTTGTATTGGACAACCAAAGGATACTCGCACACACACACACACACATATAATGAAGATGCAAGTTGAAGTGTACAATTATTTTGAATATAAAAAAGTCTAATGGATGATTTTACAAGGGTATGTGCAGGATCATCATGGAAAAAACAGGCCCTTAAGTGGCAAAAAATTTAGAAAAATCAGTGTTAGGCAACTTGACGTAAAATTTGAATAAGTTATCTATATTTTTTCAAAATATGTAAGAATAGAATCTGAGAAAATTGAATGTAGTTTCTAAACTACTAGGTTTATTTAAAAATAAATAAAATCTATTTGGAAAATTTGAAATTTCAATGCAAGAGTAATTTAAATTTCGTGGAAAAAATAAGTAGGTGTCTATCCACTAACCTAACCATAATAAAATGATAATATTTTTTTATAAGATTTTATATATAAGTAGAGGACTCCTTCCGATGTGATGCATATTTTTTGTAATTTTTTCTAAGTAAATAATTACTTATGATTTTTTTTTACAACTTTTAAAAAAATAAAAACTCGTATGTCTGACCACCTTAACTTGGTCAAAACTTCATGAAATTTAATTTTTCTTTTTTTAATCCTATAGTATGTGAAGCATAGAATGTGATGCATGTTTTGGATTCCAAAAATGTGATACTGTTTGAAAGTTATAGATGTTTTACAATCAACCTATCGATCAGGACTTTAGTTGTAATTATAATAGAAAATGAATAATAATTATTTATTAAATTCAAATTAAATAATAATTTATATTGGTGGAAATATGAGAATCTCCTCTAAAAACCCTTTTTGTTTCATCAATTTTGGGTAAAAAAAAGGTCGTCAGCCACATACCCTACAAATACCCATAATATTGCCACTTTTTGGCCCATCATGATCCTGCACATACCCACAAGTTTATATTGATTTGCTAAATGATCAAGAGACACAAAATATAATGGAGCCTTCTATGAAATAAATGACAAATATAAACCCTGAGAAATAACCGAAAATGAAGATGTTTTCTACTGTTTTCAGTTGGCATATATAAACACACAACTTATTGAATTTGTAAATGAATGTGTAAAATGTGGGAAAAAACCAACACCATGACCCAACAAAATCAAACAACACATGGCAAAAAGGCATTGAAGAGGAATGATTTATTTCATAAACAAGCAATAAACTTTTTTCAATCAACGAATGAACCCTTCATGGGTGTTGAAAGATGTAAAAGAAAATTTGTAAATGAATGTGTACAATGTTATATATATAACATTGTACATATTCATTTACTTATTCATTTTTGGGTTCAAGTCATAAATAATTTCTTTGGTTTGCATGACAATTTATAGGGAGGATGGTTAAAGAATTGATGCAAAACTTAGGAGAATTTGATTTGCAGATCTTATAGAAAGTTTAGATGTTTGTAAATTATCCTTTTCTATACAAAATGTAGGAGATACAACATGGATCAGTGATGATGATTCTCTAGTTAAGCGAAAAGGTTGGGAGCAAGCAGAAGATGAAGATGATTAGGATGAAGAAGCGAATGATGAAGGAGCATACGCTCATAAAAGGAAAGCACAAGTGACAGATGAAATGGATTATGATGACAAGGTTGATGAGAATGAAATGTCTCTTTGCAATGAAAACAATCAATTACAAGGGGAAGATAATGATGAAATTTGCAGTACTATGCAGGATGAAGAAGCTGAAGATGAAGGTATTGAACATGATTTTTTTTTAGGATTCAACAAGAATCAAAATGAAAGTATACTAACTGAGAAAAAGGCTTCAAGCAAGAATAAACATCAGCAAGGCAAAAATGTAGAAGGGGGGAGAATTTTCAATGTTGACTTTCTTTTACCTGGAAACACAAATATTTTACTTGCTCAAGTATGTAATGTACTTCTCTATATCATATTTTGTTATTGGGAAAGGATGAATATATATAGAACTTTAGAAGTATGTGATTTAGGTTAAGAGATGCATACTATAGAATATATATAACTAACATTGTACACATTCATTTACAAATTCAATAAGTTGTGTGTTTATATATACATACATACAAATACACACACACACACACACACACACATATATATAGACACATATATGTACATAATATATATATGTGTGTGTGTGTGTGTGCACAAACAAACACAATATGAATATATAGATGTATATACATATATAATGAAAATGCAAGTTGAGAGATAACCAAAAATATAAAATGAACACATAGATTATTGAATTTGTAAATGGGGTTTGTAAGGAAAAACCCATCACCAAAAAAGACCTTTCATTTACTTATAAAGCAAAGTAAAAAGACACTGCATAAATATAGATGTTAAATGCACAACTCATGAAAATAACTATAAGTAGAATGTACAAAGCACATTTTACAGTAAATGAAAGAAGTTGGGTTGTATTCAACAACGATAGGATATAAATTTTTAATAGAGGTAGATCGATTACAGACTTGAGTTTTCATAAATGTGCACAAAAAAGTAACCAAGGGTTTCATAATAATAATTCCTCACTCACAGGAATACAAAAGTGCATTTTTAGATAGATGTCGAATATTCCAGGCAAGGGTTTCATAAGATTAATTCCTTAAGCACACGTATTTGGAAAAAAACCAAGCAAGAGATTTCACATATATGGCGTATAATAAATGGGCTTGCTGATTTATGCCCATATTCACACGGGTTTTTTATAAAAAGGTCGAAGTAGACCAAAAAATCATTTTTTGCAGACATGTGGTCAAACCCACGAAATTCCTCATCATTTATGAAGAGAAAATCATGAAACAATCGACTTTACTAGGCTATGAGTGCACGCTAAAATGGGGAGAGGAAATAATCATTTAACCCCAAAAAAACCCGTGGGAAAAAGACCAACACCATGACCTGACAAAATCAGATAGCATATGGCAAAAAGGCGTTGAAGAGGAATGATTTATTTCATAAACAAGCAGTAATAATTTTTCAATCATCGAATAAACCCTTCATGGGTCATGAAAGATGCAGAAGAAAATGATTAACTAGTACCATTGTTTGCATATTGAAAGGAGAATGATGTTTGTTGTTACCTCAAAGCGTGTAGAGCAGCAAGAGCCGTGGAGAGCTCTCGACAATTGGAGAAGCTTCCATCGTTGAGAGAACCTTCCAAAGAGAGCATGAGGTAAAATGAGGGAAATGAATGGGATACCCAAAATAGTCACATGCATTAATTGGACCCCAAATGAAGTTTAATTGGGGTGTAATGTGTTTGGTGTTTGGTGCTAATGTTTGGTGATTAATGTGTAGGAGTGATTTTTAATGGGCGCCAATATAATTTTATAAGGTGCTAACGTGAATTAGATCCATTGACTTTTGAGCGGATTTGAAAGAAAAAATAGTTTTAATTAAATGTTAATAGTGACACAATTAGGGTTTTTTTATAAAAAAAATTGGTGGTTATAGCGGGCGGATACTGGGATGTTAGGTGGCGACAAGCGGACGACACCTCTAAAAGGTGATTTTTTGACCCCCGTGCACATATCGAACGCTCTTGCACTCGACCAAATTGCCCACAAGCCAAAACAATAGCTATAAACACTTAACTTGTGAGTGAAAAAAACCCATAAATTTTTTTGTCGATTTGACATACGGTTTGAATTCTACAGTTGTACGAAGTTAGCCCTGGCAAATATTGGGGCATCTCCCCTATGTAAGTTTTTTTCCTTGATGTTTTAGATCAAACTCCATGATCCATCATCAAAAAATAGAAAACAAGATAAAAAAGAAAAATCATATAACTGTTTTAATAGTTTATTAATTATAATAAAACAAAACAAAAAAACTAAATAGGTATTATTGAAATTGTTTGAAATTTTTTATCTCTTTGACAAATATTTATATTTATAAAAATGAGCCGAAATTTCTACACAAATGAGTTGAAATCAAAATTGGGTACAAAATTAAAACGTACAACCATTGGATCCTTTCCCACTGATTAAAGTTAAATGAAGCCACGATTAAAGACCCGTCCCCACCTGATTAAACTCTACTCAGTAAGACATCAAGGTAGCCACATTAAGCAAGATCGAACTTGGTGTCTTACTGTTATACTATACACGCGTATTGTCCCCTACCTTATATACGCTTGGGTATCATTGAAAGAAATGGACATTGTTAGGTTCGAATTCTACATAGAGTTAGGTTTGGACTTCCATCACGCTGGGGTTAGGTTTGTATTTTAGATAACTCTGCATCAATGGAAGTAAGGAACGTGTCCGTGTACGATTGTCCTATATGCTGATAGGATTAACGGGTAGTAAATGAATATGAATTTTATGCAGTCAATATACACCAGCAGATGAAGGATCTACCAAGCTTCCGCACATGTACAATGGAATCTTGAAAAGAAAACAGGAAAAACACGTTCAAAAGGAACTCTATTACTGATTTGATAAGTACTCAAATCGGTGTATAAGTACACAGCATACTCTTCCTTATAACTCAGGACTGAGCTGGGTAGTTATACTGAGGCAGCAATAGTATGCACGGCATCCAGCTGTCCTGTGAAGAGGCAGTTGTAAAAGTCTGTCACAGTTTTGAAGCTCTGTAGCTTGTTAAGAAAGGTTGATATAAAAACTGGTCCACAGTTTTCCCAAAAAGTCTTAAAAATCGGTTCTTTGATATGGGTTTGCAAGAGGCTCTAGTGTTCGGGAGAGTGGTGAGCAAGAGCAGATGGTTTGTTCTGTTTGTGTCGTTTCTGATAATCTCATTCTCTGGAGCGACGTACATATTTGGGCTCTACTCTCCTGCAATTAAATCGGCTTTGGAATATGACCAGAAGACACTGAACACACTGGGGTTTTTCAAGGACCTGGGAGCCAATCTTGGCATCATTTCAGGCCTTCTGAATGAAGTCGCCCCTGCATGGTTTGTGCTGGCTATAGGAGGAGTGATGAACCTAACGGGTTTTCTTCTAGTGTGGCTCTCTGTCACTGGCCGTATGGCAAAGCCCAAGAAATGGCAGATGTTCACTTACATCGCCGTGGGCTCCAATTCTCAGACCTTTACCAACACAGGAGCTCTGGTCACTTGTGTGAAGAACTTCCCCCAAAGCAGAGGCATTGTTCTGGGGATGCTCAAAGGATTTGCAGGGCTCAGCGGTGCCATTTTTACTCAGATATATCATGCCCTCTATGGGAATGACCCCACCTCACTCATCCTGCTTATTGGCTGGCTGCCTTGTCTGGTCTGCCTCACTTTTATGTTTATCGTCCGTCCCATGAATCCCATCCCAGAGCTGAAAGAGCTCAATAGATTTTATTACTTTCTCTGCATTGCTCTGGCTCTGGCTGGGTTTCTCATGGTGGTCATCATTATAGAAAACCATGTCAAGTTCCCTCAAGTGGGGTATAAGGTTGTAGCTGCCTCTGTTGCGGTTTTCCTGGTGCTTCCTCTGGCCGTGGTTGCCAAGGCAGAGTGGGATAAAGTTAAGGCAGAGACAAAGCCACCCGCCATGGAGCTCACCGAGGCAGGGCAGGCTTATGATAAGGAGGGCCAACGCACTGGCGGTTCACATGGGATCCCGGGCCGTAACGGAATTGACACGGGTCCTAATGGCATTGACCCGCATCCTAATGTACCTGCTGATCAGTCATCATCGAAGGCAGAGCAGGGTAAACCGCAGGCAGAGAAAGAGCTGTCAGAGGCTGAACAAACCAATGTAAAGGAGGGTGAACATCAACAGATACAGAGCACCACTAGCTCAACTCCCCAGGTAAACTCCCCACATATTGGCAGCAATGTAACTGCTGCTCACAATCAGCTCTCAAAGCTTGTGGTGGCCACAGATGAACCGAAGGCCCAGGTCTCCTCTACGAAGCGTCTGTTCTTAAACATCAAAGAATTCTGGTGCGTGCGACCCAAGAGAGGAGAAGATTTCACAATACCACAGGCCTTGGTGAGCTTGGACATGTGGATTGTCTTCATTGCAACCACCTGTGGTGTGGGGGCAGCCCTGACGGCCATAGACAATATGGGACAGATTGGTCATGCTCTGGGTTACTCACCGGTCGATGTCAGCACATTTGTGTCGCTCATCAGCATATGGAACTTCTTAGGCCGGGTGACATCGGGCTTTTGCTCTGAAATCTTTCTCCAGAAATTCAGTCTGCCCCGTCCTGTCATTTTAACCTTTGTTCTGTCGCTTGCCTGCGTGGGGCATCTCTTCATCGCATTTGCTCTGCCGGGGTCTCTCTATGTGGCTTCCATTGTTATCGGCTTCAGTTTCGGGGCTCAGTGGCCTGTGATTTTCGCCATGATTTCTGAGTTTTTTGGGCTCAAGTATTACTCTACGCTCTACAACTTAGCAGGCTCTGCTAGCCCTCTTGGTACTTACATTTTATCCGTGAGAATTGCTGGATACTTGTATGATTTGGAAACTAGCAAACAAAATAACATAAGGGTGGATAGAGGTAATGCCCAAGCTCCTGCCCCTCACATGAATGAACTCCTCTGTACAGGAGTGAGTTGCTTTCGTTTAACGTTCATTATAATGACATTGGTATCTCTGTTAGGGGCTATTATTTCTGGGTTTCTTGTGGCCAGAACCAAGGAATTTTACAAAGGTGATCTCTATGCCAAATACCAGAACGATAAGTCTCAACCAGAGTCCCAGTCTAAAGAGACCTCTTCATAAATGTAAGGATCTGTTTTGTAAGCCTATCGCCTTACAGATTCACCTATAGATGCAGCTACAGAGTAGTTCCACTTCTTGTCTGTTTTGTTTTGACTGTAATAATAGCGAATATTATTATCAGCTATTTCCATCTGGGCATGGAAAAAGTGATTTCATATTATAGTAGTCTACGACAAATTCTATTTCAACTTCCCATTTGTTTGCATTTCCTCCTCAAGCAGAGCTTTAGCAACTTTTGGGAAATTATGTTTCTTTCCACTAAAAGTTTTCGCGTGGAAATCAGATCAATCTCTTAAAGAGAAAAGCAAACACCAAAAGTGAAACGCGGCAGTGCAGGATTTGGGTCAACAAATTTTTTTTCCCGCCTTTTGAGTGTAAATCCAATGAATGTCTGCGAAAAGTTGTCTGCTAGGTGAGATTCTTTTTCAGCTATTTATAATAAAATAAACATGTACTGGGTTTACTGATCGGAAATATAAATATGGTAATGGAAAGTATTTTGTTGTACAGAAGGAAAATATTGAAGTGAGACAATTTTGAAGAATAAATAGTATGTTTTTGACAAAGTAATTTTTATTTTTCTCTCTGACGTTTTTCAGGGTTTGAAAGTTCACAAAAAAAGTGTGTTGATCAATTAAGTATTTAATATATGAACTTATTTAAAGTGTGGTTTTTTAAAAGAGTCTAATTTAAGAAATGTGTTAACAAATTCTTTTTTTAATGTGCTCAATACTAACATTCATGGTCATATTTTACAATTTTGTGTTCAGTTTTTCAAATAATGTTATCATTGTTTACCATCTAGAAAATATTATTTATTTTTCTCTTAGGTGGTCAAAATTATCTCAAAGATATGATAATCATCTACATTTTTGAACCTAGAGGTTACTAGCTATTACTTCTCCTAAAAAGCCCTTGTTTAAGTTGTATAAGATTTCTCATACAACTCTTTGCTATCAGCTATTTTATCTTGTAGTTTATTCTAGAAGCGCTTACTATTCTTCAATGAATCTAAAGAGTTTGGGCTAGTCACACTAACCTATTCATGCAATGGGAGACTATCCCTTTTACTATTCTTCTTCATATTCAAAGAGACCAAACTTCTTGAAACAATTCATTATTGCATTGAGTGGTTGCCCTTTAAGACTAAAGATTCTTTCTTTACCACTTGACCACTCTAGGATCCATTATTCTTATTTTTAGGGAAAGGTCAACCCTATCGACCTCCTTGCAACCATCCTGCATTAAAACATTCATCAAACTATTATCAAAATTCTTTGCCATTAGTCTACTCTACATGAAAGCCTAGTTTCCCTTGTCTTCTCTAGAGTTGTTTTGATCAATATCGGGATGAACTAAAGGGTCTCTAGAAGGAGTAAGTAAATTAGAATTATCAATATGTTGAATAGGTTTAATAATTAGTAATCCCACCTTTAACCCTCCCACTCCTTTCCCTCTAGACAATTGATGGCCTAGTGCCCCAAGTTTTACATTTGAAACACACCATAGGGGACTTCTTGTATTCAATCTCTTGCTTCCATACTCCTAGTTTAGATGCTAAATCAATCCATGAGGGAAGAGGTGAACTGGTGAATAAGCTACATAGATTTTGGAAAAGATGAGGTGCTTCATAGACCTTGTAACTAGATCAATAGCTAAATGATTCTCGAATACCCTAGTGATGCTAGCAAATAACTCTTCCTCCCATTGTAAAGGGAAACCCAAAAGTCAAATCCAAGTTGGGGTAAAGTTAAAGGATTTAGTATTTGGGTTAAAACTCGCTTCCCATTTTCTTAGTACCAAGTTAGAATTTCCAAACAACTAGGGTCCTCTCTCAAGAATAGCTCGAAGGTCTTGAAAGGTAGAAAGGAGAAGGAAAAGAGACCCTTTACCATTAAAAAATTTCATAATGAACTTTCAACCTCCACCTTCTTACTACCCAAGCTTTATGTAGTGTAGTAAAATGCATACCCTTGCATTTTCACACTTGTTTGGGCCTGCCTTGCTTTATTTATGCTTCTTTATGGCTTAATTGGTCCTATTTTGTGTCCACAAGCCCTATGAATTATATCTTTTTCTGGTTAATCCCAACATTCTCCAATGCATAGATGATAATTTAATGACTTCATCTGTGTGTCCCTGATTTTTGGGTAGGGAATAAAACGCCACCTAGGGTGTCTTTGTCCCCCAAAGGTCTCAAGACCCTGATTTTGAGGCATCTTAATTAGGCCCCTTTTTGGTGTCTATGCCCCAAGTTTTATGGCTTGGGACTAAGACGCCACCTAGGGCATCTTAGTCCTCCTTGAGTCATTTTTGAGATTTAATTTCCAATTCTGGCGGGGATTTAGCCTCTTTTATTTAATGAATTCATATGTTGGCTTGGTGTGATGTAATTTTAGGATATTAAGCATAAGTAAGTATAAATACAAGGTTCATTCATTCATTTCAATCCAATTCTTTTGTGAGAGCATTCATAATATCAAGTTGAGTTCACAAGAGCATTCAAGAGTAGATTTATCAAGCATTTGGAGTCATTATCAATATTCAAGCATCATATCAAAGAGTTTCTTGCATCACATGTGTTGTTGTGCTAATATTTGTGATGTAGGGTTTTGATTCAAGCAAAGAAATTCAAGATCATTCCTTTGGTCCAAGATCCATATCCATTGCAGCCATTGCACACAAGTTTGCAGACTTTATAAGGGTTTGGTGAGTTGTAGCATTGCATGTTGTTCATTCACCATTTCCTTCATTATTTCTATTTCATTTCAAGGTTTAATTACCAACAAAGGGGTTTGACCAAGGCAAACCCCCATTCACTAACAAACAAGTTTTTCTCTCTTGCATATTTGTGATTGCAGATCTAGGTTGAAGACTTGAAGATCACTTAAAGTGCAAAGTTGTAAAAGTTGCAAAGTTGCATTGCAAAGTTGTCATCTTCACAAAAACTCACCTACAGGCCAAATTTAGAAGTTTCAAAACTTGAGATCAAAAAGGAAGCAAGTGCAGACCTTGAGCTTAGGATCACATTTAGAGTTTTCAAAAATTCAGAACAAGACTAATACGTCACCTTGGGCGTCTTAGCCCTCCTAAGCATATTTTTTAGAGATTCCTTTAGATCCAGTTCCGACATCTGAAGACTCTACATCTGCCCCAAAAAATAGCAACGAGACTAATACGCCATCCTAAGTGTCTCAGTCCTCCATAACACTTTTTGGCAGCTTCTTTACATTTCTAGAATCCTCACAACATCTCCAGACTTCCCAGGTACACACATCCTATCTTGTTGCATAATTTCACTATTTGCACTCTTCATTTAGCTTGCATAACTAGGGTTTGTAGGTTGAATGTTTATCTTTTCCAAGCATTTTCTTGGTGGTGAACCCCTTTAAAGCTGAAAGAACCCCCCTCCTAGGTCCTCCTCATTGTGAATTGACTCACCTTGTGGGGTTGTTAGTTAATCCAATTGGGACTCTTAAGAAATTATTGAGTGATTTGTTGGAAAAAGAGAGATATTCATATATCCATTTTTCCACCAATCACTTTAATATCGCCAATGTTAGGGTGAGGCCCCCCAAAAAAATTCCATGAGAGATCATTCCATCTTTGAAATCCCTCTATCAGTAACTAAAGTAGGGACCCTAAGGCAAATAATACCTTCATTATTTCCACCAACTAAAGAAATAGGGCTATTCCCACTTAACCCTTTCATCTTTCAAGATCTACTTGATGATTTCAAGAGAGAAAACTAGCACTCAAACAAATTCTTAAGGGGGGCATGAATGCCACCATCAAAATCATCAATGGAAGCACCTAAATCCCCTAAAGAGCTATATTTGAAAGACTTACCTTCAAAGGTTGCACTCTCCTCATGTGATCCACAATCCACCTCACCCAGGAGTAATCCCCCTCCTTGAGGCCCCAACTCAGTGGCACACATTTGATACATGATTCATGTTTAGAGCCACATTCAAAATTTCAAATTCTACAACTCTTGTTACTTTCTTGGTTTCACTTCTACTCATTGGTAAAATGGTGATAGAATGCTTTCCTAGTGATAGTCATTTATTGAAACAAATAAAGACAATTATTTTTAGTAGGTTATTATAATCAAACATGAAGCTAATTACAAAATTAAAAAAGTATTAAAATATATATTTACAAACTTTAAAAAATATATAGTACACTAGAGGAGAGAATCCTCTTTAGGATGGTATACTTTTTTTGTAGCTCTAATACCACATGTAACATGCCAACCATTCATTGAAGTAATTTTTTTCCTAAGTTTTCACTTTGTGAGTAAATAAACTATGTAACCAACCATTGCAATAAAAAAATTCTTTTCTTTATTGAGAATAAATGAGCATAGATGCCATAACAATATACAACAAGGATTCTATTTCAATATAATAATTTCACAAATTACAATATTCCAAGAGTGTGTACAAGTACATATGTAGCTCAACAGACCTTCAAAGCAATAGATATAGACGGTTCAAGATCTTCCTTTCAAAACCTTAGTCTTTTGTTGCATATTGAGGAGGAGAAGCATCACTCAAGCACTTTTCTGCCAACCACATACTCATATGCGGTCCCCTGCACATCTATCATATGATAGATGGCCCTACCCTTTGATGAAGAGATTGGTGGAGTAACTTCGTACAACAACCACACTAAGCTTAGTGTTGTGCCCTACATGACTAGAACTTGTAACCCTACAATCTGCGACTAGCATGCACTACATGGACACTGTGATTTGACAGTGGAGCCAAAGACAATCACACTACTTTGGCCAAAGTGTTCTCACCCAGTACTTTGAGTGATGGTCATTTATTCACTTACACTACTTAAGATTGTTTTGACTTAAGGCCACTATAATCTATGCATAGGTTATCCCTCCCATGGGAAATATTTAACCCCAAAATTAACCTATCATTTATCTTACATACTCTAGGGTATTTCTACTCATAAAGCATATGTAAAATTTCCCTCCCTTAAATAGAAAAACAATCCCAAGAGTAACCCACTAGCTATATAGTATAATCAAATAACTTAGTTATGAGTAAACCTTAAGCTACCCTTGTTTAATCATATCTAGTATAACAATACCTATGACAACAAACCCTCCTACTATGGAGTAATTACAAACACTTACAAACAACATAATTAAATTCTATTTACCTTTCAAAGAAAATGCTCTTTCCCTAATGCAAGTAATCTCAATAGATCAATTAAACACTCAATAATCAATCTTTTATAAACAAAGACAAATAAATGAAGATTAACCTCATGCCTATAATACGCTTGACCATTTGACTATTTTTTGCACAACTTTCCAATAACAACAACTAGCTTTACTTGACCTCACAAGCACTACCTCAATAAAACCTCTTTGACAAATGAATAATATGCTTCTCTCAAATTGATGAAATGCTCTCACAAAATACTCAAAACTCACTCATAATACAATAGAATATTGAAAATTAAAAAATGTAGAGTAGAATGGAATAGAACGTGTCCCAAATGAGAGCTCTGCCTCTCTATTTATACATAAGAAAAGAGACTACACAGCCTACAAAAAAGGCATGTAAATTGACAACAATATCCATGCAAGTTGACTCACTTCACTTGGAAAAAAGGTGGCAACACATAAAGAGTTTACTCAGCACATTAAGCTATAGGTCGACCTCTAAGTTTGACAGTAGCTTATGACTATTTCAATCTACACAAGACAAAATGGTGACAACTGAATTGTTTCCAAAATGTACTTCTATAGTAATTAGAATTTCATAATACAACACCAAGCAAGCAACCACTCTCCCTATAAGTTTGGCACAACCTTTCTCATTGAATGAGTCTACTCTCAAAATGCAACACATGCTCAATTCGACTAAGTCTTTTCTTTGCAGCAAACAAAGTACATTAAAGAGTCACTTGGCACTTAAATGACGTTTTGACCATTTCATCGCCTTGTTGTAACTTATCCTATCATCATGCATTTACATTTACTTTGTTGGTATTTATCCATCGCCATATGATAAGGCATCCCAAGAGTAATTGATGTTTACTAAGTCAAATGTGTTCTATCTCAAAGCATCGACTAAGTCAAACTCTCCATATCGACTAATTTGTTGCACTATATATTGCATATAGTTCCATCTTTATTCATTGCCAATAACATTGCATTCAAAATTTATAATGCTTGTATATGTTGCATACAATCGGCCTATGTTCATGTATTAAATCGACCTCTAAGCATTGCTTAAGTTAATCGATCTCCAAGCACATAATCATATTTAAATATATATTCATATATTTACATATGCATACATATATGTATATCAACGCACATATATATATATATATAGATATATGTATGTATGTATATGTACATATATATGTATATATATAGTTATCTTAGATAAATAAAGTATGTATACATTCTAAATACAAATGAATACAACCAAGTTAACATTCTCATAGTAATACCAATTACATCTAGTGTGTACATATATATATATATTCTTCTATGTACATGTATACATATGGATATACATACATACATATATATATACACACACACACACTATATATATATATATTCAATTGCACACCACACTCATACATAATTACTATTGTATTGATAGGTATCTACGTGTGATATATCTATACATATACATATACATGTCATAAGGTCCATTTGATAGTTTCATGCAAATAAGCAACCTGTTCATAAGTGTGTGTAGGTACGTTTACCTATGTACCCTCATGTACGTGTTCATGCATATGGTCTATCATCGAAATGCTTATGTATACATCTACATGTACATTCCACATGTGTTTAACTTATCAATACAAGAATAGTAATAAAGGGAAGAACTCACAAGCTCAAACAGATAAATATCACCCAATAATGCACTCAATAGTAATCAAGACCCTTACTAATGTAGAAACATCAAACTAAGGATGACTTACCAACTCCCAACATAACAACTTGACTCAACCATACTACTATGAGTGTGTGTAAGCTCAGATAGATTATGTTACTTGTTTCAGGACAAACCAAGATCTTCTCCTGAGTGATACTTCTCCTCCGCCTGGATGATTGAACATATACCTGCATCCAACTAACACATGCCCATGGTAGTCAACTGTTCAACAAAATATGCATTACACATAATACATCTCCATAGTTAGAATATCAATTCAATAACCATCCATTTCACATATATTCTTTTCTTCACATATCATTAAATGGGATAACATTCATTTATAAATCATTGATAACAAAGTGCAAGCACAATTTATTCACCTTTAGAATTTAAATTACATTCACATTTATCCTACATAGTAATAGTAAATAGTAAGTACAAAATTGGGGTGTAACATACTCCCCCCTTGTGAATCATCGTCCCTAATGATTTTATGTAGCAACATAAAACAAAACAAACAACATATTATTTTTTCAAGTACACTCAAATGTATCTAAAACATGAGGAAACTTTTGTTGAATCTCAACATAGTCTTCCCAAGTGGCTGAGTCTTCCACATACTGGTCCCACTAGACTTTGCATTGCAATACTTCTCTGTTACGCAAGTGAAGCTTACGTGTTCTAAGCACCTTGACTATGACAAGCTAAACCTTCAATGAAGTAAAAATTCCTAAGTTTTCACTTTGCGAGTAAATAAACTATGTAACAAGCCATTGCAATAAAATAAATCCTTTTCTTTATTGATAATATATGAATAAAGATGCATAACATAATACAATAAGGATTTCATTTTATTACAATAATTTCATAAGTTACAACCATACAAGAATGCATACATTTACATACATAGCTGAATGAGCTTTGAAACAAATAGCTATAAGACGGTCCAAGATCCTTCCTTTCAAATCTTGGTTCTTTTGTTGCTTGTTGTGGAGGAGAAGCATCATTCAAGTGCTTTTCCACCAACCATGGACTCTTAATGTCGTCCCTCGTACATCTATCATTTGATAGATGACCCTTCCCTTTGACGAAGAGATGGGTAGAGCAACCGAATAACGACAACCAACTAAGCATAGTGTTGTGTCCTACATAACTAGAACTTGTAATCCCATAATTTGGAACTAGCATGTAATATTGGATCACCGTGAACTAACAGTGGAGCTAGAGGCAGTCACACTACTTTGGCAAAAGTGTTCTCAAACGGTAATCCGAATGAAGGTCATCTATCAAATACACTTCTTAGGGCCAATTTGACTTAAGGCCATCTTAAACTATGCATAGGCATTTCCTTCAATGGATACTCTATCACCCTAGAGATAACCTATTAGCATTTCTACATACTTGAAATAAATCTACTTTAACAAAGTAAATACACAAGCTCCCTCCCATACTAGATAAACAATCCTAGGAGTAAACACAATTTATGCTAGTTAAATAAATAACCTAACTAAGAGTAACTCATATGCCAATCACGTTTAATCATATCTAGTATGTAATACCTATGATAAACACAAACCTCCTATTATGGAGTACATACAAGCACATCATAAAAACAACATAATAGCTTCTATTTCCTTTTCAAAGCCATTTTGGTTTCCCTAAATGCAAGTACTCATAAAAGAAAATTTGAAGCATTCACGAATAACAATCTTTTATAAATAAAATAACAAAGAAGAATATCCCCATGCCTGTTATCTCTTATCCAATCAATTGACAACAATGTAACTTCTCCAAACAACAACTAGACTAGTTATAACTTCTCAAGAGTCATCACAATAAACCTCTAATACTCAATTTGATAGAATTCTTCACTCAAATACTACTCACTCAAAATAATAGAACTCTCTCCCTCTCAAATAAAATAGAGTAAACTGAAAATAATGCAGAGTAAATTTTTTTTGCAAGAATGCATCCCAAACATGTGGTCAAGCTCCACTATTTATACAGTGATTTAGTGAGTACTCAGCCTATAGTTTAGGCATGGTTTTTGATAGCAACAAGCATGCACAACAACACATATGTTACAAGTAAAAGGCGGTGAACGTGTATGCTCATACTCAACTAAAACAGCTACAAATCAACCCTATTGATCGACAACAATTAGAGACTAATTCAAATCTCCACATGATAGAATTCAATTTTTCTTTCATAATGGACATCTATAGATATAAGGATACAAAGGTGGCACCAAGCACCATTGTTCACTTGCAAAGATGGCACAATTTCCTTCATCTTAGAAACAATCAATATCGCATATGTGCCACCAAGTTCATATCAACTAAGTCATGGTTGAGTTGATTCATATAATAAATCCTTTTGAAAAAAAATTTGACTTGTCTACATGCCTCTATAGACTGTTGGCTAAATCTTAATGACATGTCGTTTAAGAAGATACTCATAATATGTGTCGACTTAGTCTTCACTAAGTATCGACTTATTGTGGTGAGCAATATTATAGTATACATGCTCCACTATGTGTGGCAACAAGAGTAAAACTCGGACTTGCATAATATAGTCACAAGTAACTTACAATTGACCTCTAATAATCAGCCTCTATCATTATTAATGATAGTCGATTTTAAGTCTTAGATAATATATTGAATATATATTAATATATATAATATTACATATACATATATATATATATATATATATATATATATATATATATATATATATATAAATACCAACATATATTTATATATATGTTAATACATATTTATATATATCATAAGACATCAATGTAAGTATACATTCAATATTTAAATAAGTATAATCACAATAGTATTCTCATACCAATCACAATATATTGATTGTATACGTATATATATGTATATATGTATATGCCTCTATGTACATGTATATGTATGTATACATATATCTATACATCTATATGGGCATGTCCATTTTCCATTATACATGTCTATCAATACATATAAACATACAAATATATGTATATAACTATACACATATATATATGTACACATTTGATTCACATATAACCATTCACAATTACCATTGAATTGATAAACATTTATGTTTGGTACATCTATACATATACATATACATATACATGTTGTTAGATCCCTTAGACATGCATGTGTATATATATACACATACTCCACATATGTCCTTCTTATCAATGTAATCACAATATAACAAGAAAGAACTCCAAAGCTTAAATAGATAAACATCACCCAATAATGTACTCAAAAGTAAATAAGACTCTACTAATGCAGACACATCAACTAAGGATGACTTACCAACTTCCCACTAAATGACACAACTCAATTATTCTACTGTGGTGTGTGTATGCTTAGTTATTTTTTGTTACCTGTTGCCTGACCAAATTCTTCTCCTGAGTGATACTTCCCCTCAACCTGAAGGAATTGAACATATACCTACAACCACTAACACATGCCCATGATAGTCAATTGTTCGCAAAATATGTAGTATACGTAATACATCTCGAAAGTTAGAATATTAATTCAATAACCATTCAAACAAATATATGTAGTACTTTTCTCACAACATCAAATGTGATAACATACATTCATAATGCATCAATAACAAAGTGCAAGGATAATTTATTCATCTCCATAATTCACATTACACTCATATTTACCCTACATAGTAATAGTAAATAGTAATTACACAATTGGGGTGTAACATACTCCCCCCTTGTGAATCATTGTCCCCAATGATTTTATGTAGCAACATAAAATAAACAAAGAATAAACAACATAGTGTTTCAAGCATTCTCAAAAGCATCAAGAACATGAGGAAACTCTTGTTGAATCTCAGCATAGTCCTTCCAAATGGATGAGTCTTCTGCATATTGGTCCCACTGGACTTTGCATTGCAAGACTTCTCTATTACGCAAGCGAAGCTTACGTGTTTCAAGCACTTTGACGGGCTTGAGAGTTACCACTCTAGGACCATGTACTTGTAAAGCAGTCTAATCAATCACATTATTATCACCTAGTATATACTTTTTGAGGTAGGACACATGGAAGACATTATGCATTTTGGCAAGAGTTGGTGGCAACATAATTCAATAAGCTATTGGATTCACCTCCTCAAGAATCTCAAAAGGTCCTACATAACGCGAGGCTAACTTAGAAGACTTTCCAAATCTAACGGAGCTCTTGTGAGGTTTCACTCTTAACAACACTTTGTTACCTACCAAAACATTGTGTGGCACTCTCTTAGCATCGACATAGCTTTTCTGTCAGTTGTTAGCTTTAGCCAACCTTTGCTTAACAATCTTAACTTGCTCCTCCATTTTTGCTAACATTTCTAGCCCAAGAATAACTCTATCTTCCAATCTATCCCAACTTATAGGAGTTCGACACTTTTGACCATACAATGCTAAGAAAGGAGCCATCTTTATTGCAGAATGATAAGAATTGTTGTAAGAAAATTCTACTAATGGTAAGTAATCTTCCCACTTGTATTGTTGATTCATATAATACATCCTAATTAGGTCTTCCAATACTTGATTCACCCTTTCAGTTTTCCCATCTATTTCTAGATGATATGCTGATCTAAAATTCAGTTGAGTTCCTAGTGTAGAAAATAAGGTTTTCCAAAACCTAGAAGTGACTCATGCATCCCTATCTGAGATAATATTCTTAGGAATCCCATGCAACCTAAGCAATTCTTGCACAACTTTCCTTGCTATGACAGGTGCTCCATTAGTTAGATTCCTAGGTATAAAATGTGCTACTTTGGTAAGCTTATCTACCAACACAAGAATGGCATTGTGCTTGTTTCTTGACATAGACAATCCTTGCACAAAGTCCATACTTATGACTTGCCACTTCCTCTCTAGTATATCATGTGGGTATAATAAGACTGTAGGATGATGATGCTCTGCTTTCACCCTTTGACACTCAAGACACCTAGCCACAAATCTTGCAACATCCCCTTTCATCCCTTTCTAGAAGTATAATGGATTTAAATCTTCCATCATTTCATCACTCTAGGGTGTCCAGAGTATAGTACTTCATGTACTTCCTTCCATACCAGGTTTCTTAATCCTTCTATGTTAGGTACATACATTCTACCCTTATATCTAAGTAATCCATTAGGTTCAAAATGAAAACCTTCATACCTAGAATCTTGCGGATTGCTAGTGAGTGCTTGCTTGACTTGCAAGTAGTACTCATCCTCTTTCCATTTCTACAACACTTGCCCCTTAAAGTTGGTTTTAACTATTACTATAGAAGCAATATGTCATCTTCAAATCAAGGCATCGACAACCTGATTTTCCTTCCCTTTTATATAACTAATATTGAATTCATAATCAGCTATCAACTCTAACCATCTTCTCTATCTAGCATTCAGATTAGGTTGAGTGAAAAGGTACTTTAACCCATTATGATCAGTTTTCATCTCAAAGGGTTTTTCTAAAAAGTAATGCCTCCACATTTGTAATGCGTGAACCACAACTGCTAATTATAAATCATCCGGTGCATAATTCATCTCATAAGGTTTCAACTTCTTAGATTTATAAGCAATTACTTGCCCATCTTGCAGTAACACACCTCCTGATCCTTCTCCGGATGCATTTGTGATAACAATAAAGTTACCCTTTGGATTTGGTACTTTCAAGATCAGTGCAATGGTTAACTTCTCTTTGAGTAAGTCAAAAGCTATTTGAAATTTTTTCAGTCCATTCAAATTTATTTCCTTTCTTTTGTAAAGAAGTAATTGGGGAAGCAATCTTAGAGAAGTTTGCAACAAACTTTCTATAATACCCTGCTAGACCCATGAAACTTCTTACTTTTGACACATTCTTAGGTACTGGCCACTCAAGTACCGCCTTGATCTTAGCTGGATCTATTGAGATTCATTTTTTCAAAATTACATGACCTAGATAATGGATCTTCTTAGCTCTTAATAGCTGCATTGCTATAATTTGATGAATCTTGACCTCTCTAGGTATCCCTTAAAATTTTACTTGATTTCCAAAATCATCTATGGCATTCTACAGTTTTTGCATGACAATCTACCTTAGCCCTATGTCTCCACAACCAATGCATACCTAGGATAACATCATATGATCCTAGAGGTGCAACATAAAGGTTTACTTCCGTAGAAAAACTAGGTAGTTATATCCTAGCCTCAAATAGACATTGTTCCACCTTTTCTCTTGGCTGATTTGCATACTCTACATCCCAAGAAATTTCCATGTATCCATCCTTCCTAGATAATTGCTTAGCTACTCTAGGTGAAATGAAATTCTTAGTTGCACCAGTATCAATAAGAAGAGAAATAGGTAAGCCAATCAAAATACCTGGCATTTCAACTAGAGTTACTTGATACTCCACCTAACGATCATCCACAACTACATGTATCTTTTGTTGAAACATCACCCACTGGGTGGGTAAGGAATTACCATATGGTCGTGATCCAAAAGTTTTATTAGGACATTCATTGGCATAGTGGCCCCCTCCACATGCAAAACATCCTGTAGCTGATCCTTTTTTCTCTCTCTAGGCTTGTTGATATTTTCATTAGATTTGTTGTTATTACCCATGCTAGAACCATTCCTCTTACGCTCTCTTCTAGATTCCTTTCCATCATTGTGGAACCCTTTTCCCTTTTTCCTTGGAACATTTTGCACAGATTCCACCTTCTTTGGAACTGGCTTGTCAAGAATTTCCGCAACCTTCTTATGCTCTCTACTTTCTTGATGAGTGGAGTTAGCCTCAAGCTTTTGCTCTTATTTAATTGCTTTCTTGTATACAAGATCCATTTTTTTTGGACCATACATATCCACTTCTCCTCTGATTTGATTGTTAATTGCCGTAATAAAATTTCTTATGTGAAAGCGTTCATCCTTGTGATATATGGGAATGTAACGCAAAAGTCGGGTAAACTTCTCCCAATACTCATTGATTGTCATATTACCTTGTTTCAAACCCTGAAAATCTAAGAGTTTTTGGTCATAATAGAGTTGGTCCAACCATCTCTTATAGAATATCTCAACAAATTATCCCCATTTCAACTTCCATGAGTTAACATTGAGTTCCAACTTTTTGTTCATCCCCAGTTGGAGGCTTCTCCTTCTAATTGGTAAGCACCCCATGCGACTTTAGTGGTCTCAGTGTAGTTTTGGATCTCAAAATACTTTTCCATTTGGACGAGCCACACCTCAACTTCATCTCCGCTAGCACTTCCATCAAACTTGGGCAGGGTAATCTTCTTCATGTCCTTGGAAAGTTTAGAATCTATACACTTCTTATTTCTTTCCTTAGATGGCATAGGTGATTTTTCCTTCTCGTGATTATGAGTTTCATCACACCCATGAGAAGAGTTATCTCCCTCATGCTCATTAACGAGAACCTCTTTCTCTAACCCTATCCTTAACTCTTTCTCGCTCAAGGTTAGCCAACCTTTCTAAGATCTGGTCAAGTCTAGCTTCAATCCTTGTGGGTCCTTGCCCAACTTCCTGGCTTTTTCCAAGGTTAGTTTGTGTCCTCATCATCTTCACTAGATCAAATTTTACTTGAATGTTTATCCATGTTAGACTAAATTATGTTATCAACTACCTTATGGAAAACATTAAGAATGGGATTCATACACACATAAAGAATTCCACATAAGATTAAGCACACGCTTTTTGATAAACATATAATTTTATTCATTTCATAAGGATTTCAATATCCCTTTGATTACATGGAGTGACTATTCAGATAGTCGAGTGGAGAGTATCCCTCATATTCACTCTCTGACACATAACTTAAAGGAGTATAACCTACAGAATGAGATTGTTGCTTATCTCCGCTAGCACTTCCATCAAACTTGGGCAGGGTAATCTTCTTCATGTCCTTGGAAAGTTTAGAATCTATACACTTCTTATTTCTTTCCTTAGATGGCATAGGTGATTTTTCCTTCTCGTGATTATGAGTTTCATCACACCCATGAGAAGAGTTATCTCCCTCATGCTCATTAACGAGAACCTCTTTCTCTAACCCTATCCTTAACTCTTTCTCGCTCAAGGTTAGCCAACCTTTCTAAGATCTGGTCAAGTCTAGCTTCAATCCTTGTGGGTCCTTGCCCAACTTCCTGGCTTTTTCCAAGGTTAGTTTGTGTCCTCATCATCTTCACTAGATCAAATTTTACTTGAATGTTTATCCATGTTAGACTAAATTATGTTATCAACTACCTTATGGAAAACATTAAGAATGGGATTCATACACACATAAAGAATTCCACATAAGATTAAGCACACGCTTTTTGATAAACATATAATTTTATTCATTTCATAAGGATTTCAATATCCCTTTGATTACATGGAGTGACTATTCAGATAGTCGAGTGGAGAGTATCCCTCATATTCACTCTCTGACACATAACTTAAAGGAGTATAACCTACAGAATGAGATTGTTGCTTATCTCTCATTAGTTTGTACCTATCCCAAAATGGATAGTAGCCTTTAGATTTATCATCTGATACATAGTTAAAAGGTTCAATGCCAATATGGTGTTCATCAGCAACATAGTCTACCCTTTTCGCAGACATTTGTTCATGAGACCATTTCACATCTGGCAGCATTCGAGGTACATATCCGTTATATTTTTTACTCGAGGAAATTACAATTACTTCCGCTAGTGGAAGAACTCTAGGGTCCCTAAAGGTAAATGTCGAACTAACACTCCCTTTTGAGGGCATATCTTTGGAAAGTGATAATGAATCAGACTTTTTTGATGAAATGGAAGGTAGGTAGTTGTACTTGGCCTCCATTGTCATCTTCCTCTTCACATTGCTAATCTGAGAAAGTGCATAACTAAAGGTTTTGATGTAACTCAACCAGACAACATTGTCAAAGTTAGTACCCTCTATTGTTCTAACAATGGCTTCTCTTTCCTTCTTGGCCTTGAGGTAGCGCTTGTTTCTTATTACTGAATTTTGAGTGCAGTTAATCTGAGATGCACCATCTTGGCACAAGAATTCACAACATTAGATAATGTTGGATGGAAAGAATGATGATCTCATAGGTTCATGAGATAAACCTAGTAGCTATGATACCACATGTGACAAGCTAACCCTTCAATGAAGTAAAAATTCCTAAGTTTTCACTTTGTGAGTAAATAAACTATGTAACAAGCCATTGCAATAAAATAAATTCTTTTCTTTATTGAGAATATATGAACAAAGATGCATAACATAATACAATAAGGATTTTATTTTACTACAATAATCTCATAAGTTACAATCATACAAGAATGCATACATTTAAGTACATAGCTCAATGATCTTTGGAACAAATAGTTGTAAGATGGTCTAGGATCCTTCCTTTCAAATCTTGGTTCTTCTGTCATGTATTGTGGAGGAGAAGCATCACTCAAACACTTTTCTTCCAACCACAAACTCTTAATGCGGTGCCCCACACATCTATCATTCGATAGATGGCCCTTCCCTTTGACGAAGAGATGGGTAGAGTAATCGAATAATGACAATCAACTGAGTAGAGTGTTGTGTCCTACATTACTAGAACTTGTAATCCCACAATTTGTAACTAGCATGCAATACTGGATCATGGTGAATTGATAGTGGAGCTAGAGGCAATCACACTACTTTGGCCAAAGTGTTCTCAAACTGTAATCTGAATGAAGGTCATCTATCACATACACTACTTAGTGTCGATTTGACTTAAGGCCATCTTAAACTATGCATAGGTATTTCCTTCAATGGATAATATATCACCTTAGAGATAACCTATCACCATTTCTACATACTTGGAATAAATCTACTTTAACAAAGTAAATACATAAGCTCCCTCCCATATTGGATAAACAATCCTAGGAGTAAATACAATCTATGCTAGTTAAATCAATAACCTAGCTAAGAGTAACTCATATTCCAATCACGTTTAATCATATCTAGTACATGTAACACCTATGATAAACACCAACCTCCTATTATGGAGTACATACAAGCACATCATAAAAACAACATAATAGCTTCTATTTCCTTTCCAAATCCATTCTAGTTTCCCTAAATGCAAGTACTCATAAAAAAGACAATTCGAAGCATTCATGGAGAGAAATATCTTATAAATAAAATAACAAAGATGAATATCCCCATGT
>VDFB02186192.1:67746-112701 GCA_007258455.2 Sequoia sempervirens
GAAGCTCAATAAGGTAATGCATTTTTCAATATAAGAAATGCATCGTTTGAAGCATCAAACCAATATGCAGTTTGTATGTATGATCAGTCATCAATCTCTGCAATGGTACAATTCTATGAATAATTTTTTTTTTATAAAAATTTGCTGCTTCGTTGCAATTTCAACGCCAACCACCGACGAATCAACAGAAAGGCTCGATAAAGTTGCTATAGCTACGACGAAGATTTCGTCGTAACTCCTTGCATATTTCATCGCAATTTCGATGATCTTTCGGCATTTCTACCATGCCACTCCTTGCCTATTTCGTCGGAAAATGGTGTCAAATTCAGTAGTGGATAAACTTGAGGATAGAGTAACTATTGGGCCAAAGATATTGGCTAAAATGGAAGACCAAGTTAATATTGTTAAGCAAGGTTGGCTAAAGCTAATGAAAGATAGAAAGCTATGTTAATGCTAAAAGAGTGCCCTGTAGTTTTTCCGTAGGTGACAAGGTGTTGTTGAGAGTGAAACCTCTCAAGAGCTCCATTAAATGTGGGAAGTCTTCCAAGCTACCCCCGCACTATGTAGGACCTTTTGAGATTCTTGAGGAAGTGAATCTCGTAGCTTACCAAATTGCGTTGCCACCAACTCTTGCTAAGATGCATAATATCTTCCATGTGTTCTACCTAAAGAAGTATATACTAAGTGATAATCATGTGATTGATTGGAAATCTTTATAGGTACAAGACCCCGGATTGGTAACTCTTGAGCCCATCAATGTTACACCCCAATTGTGTAATTACTATTTACTATTATTATGTAGGGTAAATATGAGTGTAATGTGAATCATGGAGATGGATAAATATTGCTTGCACTTTGTTATCAATGTATTATGAATGTATGTTATCACATTTGATGTTGTGATAAAATTACTACATATATGTGTTTGAATGGTGGGTATGTGCAGGATCATCATGGAAAAAACAGGCCCTTAAGTGGCAAAAAATTTAGAAAAAATCAAAATTAGCAACTTGATGTAAAAATTTGAATAAGTTACCTATATTATTTCAAAAATATGTAAGAATAGAATCTATAGAAAATTGAATTTAGTTTCTAAACTACTAGGTTTATTTTTTATTTTTAAAATCTATTTGGTGAAAATTTGTAATTTCAATGCAGTAGTACTTAAATTTCAAGGAAAAAATAGGAAGCAGGTGTCTGTCTAACCACCCTAACCACAATAAAATGATAATATTTTTTTTATAATATTTTAGATATAAGTAGATGACTCATTTCCTGATGTGATGCATATTTTTTGTAATTTTTTTCCAAGTAAATAATTAATTATGAATTTTTATTGCAACTTTTAAAAATATTAAAACTTGTATGTCTAACCACCTTAACTTGAATTCAAGAAACTTTTATGAGAATTCAATTTCTTTTAATCTTTATAATTATCTGAAGCATAGAGATGTGACACATGTTTTTGGATTCAAAAATGTGATACCGTTTAAAAGATATATATGTTTTTGTCAGGCCTATCGAGTTGGACTTTAGTTGTAATTCAAATAGAAAATGAATAATAATTATTTATTAAATTCAAAGTAAAGCATAATTTATATTGGTGGAAATTTGAGAATCTCCTTTAAAAACCCTTTTCGTTTCATCAATTTTGGGGAAAAAAAAAGTCATCAGCCACATACTCTACAAATGCCCATCATATCGCCACTTTTTGGCCCATCAAGATCCTGAACATACCCTAGTTATTGAATTAATATTCTAACTTTGGAGATGTATTACGTATACTGCATATTTTGTGAACAATTGACTATCGTGGGCATGTGTTAGTGGTTGCAGGTATATGTTCAATTTCTCCAGGCAGAGGGGAAGTATCACTCAGGAGAAGAACTTGTTCAAGTAACCGGTAACAAAAACTAACTGGGCATACACACACCATAGTAGAATAATTGAGTTGTGTCATTTAGTGGGAAGTTGGTAAGTCATCCTTATTGATGTGTTTGCATTAGTAGAGTCTTGTTTACTTTTGAGTGCATTATTGGGTGATGTTTATCTATTTAAGCTTTGGAGTTCTTTCTTGTTATATTGTGATTACATTGATAAGGACATATGTGGAGTACGTGTAGATATATACACATGCATGTCTAAGGGATCTAACGACATGTATATGTATATGTATAGATGTACCACACATAAATGTTTATCACTACAATGGTAACTGTGAATGGTTATATCTAAATCGAATGTGTACATATATATATGTATAGTATATGTATCAATACACACATACGACGGAAAATGGACATTGCCCATATAGATGTATCAATCTATGTATACATACATAAACATGTACATAGAGGCATATATATATATATACAATCGATATATTATGATTAGTATGACAATACTATTGTGATTATACTTATTTAAATATTGAATGTATGCTTACATTGATGGCTTATGATATATATAAATATATATTAACATATATATACATATATATATATATATATATATAAATATATGTTGATATATATATATATATATATGTTGATATTTTTATATATATATATGTATATGTAATATTATATATATTAATATATATTTAATATATTATCTAAGACTTAAAATCGACTATCATTGATAATGATAGAGGTTTATTATTAGAGGCCGATTGTAAGTTACTTGTGACTGTATTATGCAAGGTCAATTTTTATTCTTGTTGCCATGCATAATGGAGCATGTATACTATAATATTGCTCACCACAATAAGATGATACTTAGTGAAGACTAAGTTGATGCATATTATGAGTATCATCTTTGACTTAGCAAGCTTTAAATGCCATGTCATTAAGCTTTAACTAGTAGTCTATAGAGGCATGTATACAATCCAATGAATTTGTCAAAAGGATTTATTATATGAATCGACTCAGCCATGACTTAGTCAATATGAACTTGGTGGCGCATATGTGATATTGACTATTTCTGAGATGAAGGAAACTACACCATCTTTGCAAGTGAATAATGATGCTTGGTGCCACCTTTGAATCCTTATATCTGTAGATGTCCATTATTAAAGGAAAATTGAATTCTATCATGTGGAGATTTGAATTAGTCTCTAATTGTTGTTGATCAATAGGGTCAATCTGTAGCTATTTTAGCTGAGTATGAGCATACATGTTTGCCACCTTTTAGCTATAACATATGTTTTGTTGTGCATGCTTTCTACTGTCAAAAACCATTCCTAAATTATAGGCTGAGTACTCACTAAATCACTATATAAATAGTGGAGCCTGACCACATGTTTGGGATGCATTCTTGCATAGCATTTTTACTCTGCATTATTTCCAATTTACTCTATTTTATTTGAGAGAGAGAGAGAGTTCTATTATTTTGAGTGAAGAATTCCATCAACTTGAGTATTAGAGGTTTATTGTGACGACTCTTGAGAAGCTATAATCAATCTAGATGATGTTTGGAGAATTTGCATTGTTGTCAATTGATTGGATAAGTGATAACAAACATGGGGATATTCATCTTTGTTATTTTATTTATAAGATATTTCTCTCCATGAATGCTTCGAATTGTCTTTTTTATGAGTACTTGCATTTAGGGAAACTAGAATGGATTTGGAAAGGAAATAGAAGCTATTATGTTGTTTTTATGATGTGCTTGTATGTACTCCATAATAGGAGGTTGGTGTTTATCATAGGTGTTACATGTACTAGATATGATTAAACGTGATTGGAATATGAGTTACTCTTAGCTAGGTTATTGATTTAACTAGCATAGATTGTATTTACTCCTAGGATTGTTTATCCAATATGGGAGGGAGCTTATGTATTTACTTTGTTAAAGTAGATTTATTCCAAGTATGTAGAAATGGTGATAGGTTATCTCTAAGGTGATATATTATCCATTGAAGGAAATACCTATGCATAGTTTAAGATGGCCTTAAGTCAAATCGACACTAAGTAGTGTATGTGATAGATGACCTTCATTCAGATTACAGTTTGAGAACACTTTGGCCAAAGTAGTGTGATTGCCTCTAGCTCCACTATCAATTCACCATGATCCAGTATTGCATGCTAGTTACAAATTGTGGGATTACAAGTTCTAGTAATGTAGGACACAACACTCTACTCAGTTGATTGTCATTATTCGATTACTCTACCCATCTCTTCGTCAAAGGGAAGGGCCATCTATCGAATGATAGATGTGTGGGGCACCGCATTAAGAGTTTGTGGTTGGAAGAAAAGTGTTTGAGTGATGCTTCTCCTCCACAATACATGACAGAAGAACCAAGATTTGAAAGGAAGGATCCTAGACCATCTTACAACTATTTGTTCCAAAGATCATTGAGCTATGTACTTAAATGTATGCATTCTTGTATGATTGTAACTTATGAGATTATTGTAGTAAAATAAAATCCTTATTGTATTATGTTATGCATCTTTGTTCATATATTCTCAATAAAGAAAAGAATTTATTTTATTGCAATGGCTTGTTACATAGTTTATTTACTCACAAAGTGAAAACTTAGGAATTTTTACTTCATTGAAGGGTTAGCTTGTCACATGTGGTATCATAGCTACTAGGTTTATCTCATGAACCTATGAGATCATCATTCTTTCCATCCAACATTATCTAATGTTGTGAATTCTTGTGCCAAGATGGTGCATCTCAGATTAACTGCACTCGAAATTCAGTAATAAGAAACAAGCGCTACCTCAAGGCCAAGAAGGAAAGAGAAGCCATTGTTAGAACAACAGAGGGTACTAACTTTGACAATGTTGTCTGGTTGAGTTACATCAAAACCTTTAGTTATGCACTTTCTCAGATTAGCAATGTGAAGAGGAAGATGACAATGGAGGCCAAGTACAACTACCTACCTTCCATTTCATCAAAAAAGTCTGATTCATTATCACTTTCCAAAAATATTCCCTCAAAAGGGAGTGTTAGTTCGACATTTACCTTTAGGGACCATAGAGTTCTTCCACTAGCGGAAGTAATTGTAATTTCCTCGAGTAAAAAATCTAACGGATATGTACCTCGAATGCTGCCAGATGTGAAATGGTCTCATGAACAAATGTCTGCGAAAAGGGTAGACTATGTTGCTGATGAACACCATATTGGCATTGAACCTTTTAACTATGTATCAGATGATAAATCTAAAGGCTACTATCCATTTTGGGATAGGTACAAACTAATGAGAGATAAGAAACAATCTCATTCTGTAGGTTATACTCCTTTAAGTTATGTGTCAGAGAGTGAATCTGAGGGATACTCTCCACTTGACTATCTGAATAGTCACTCCATGTAATCAAAGGGATATTGAAATCCTTATGAAATGAATAAAATTATATGTTTATCAAAAAGCGTGTGCTTAATCTTATGTGGAATTCTTTATGTGTGTATGAATCCCATTCTTAATGTTTTCCATAAGGTAGTTGATAACATAATTTAGTCTAACATGGATAAACATTCAAGTAAAATTTGATCTAGTGAAGATGATGAGGACACAAACTAACCTTGGAAAAAGCCAGGAAGTTGGGCAAGGACCCACAAGGATTGAAGCTAGACTTGACCAGATCTTAGAAAGGTTGGCTAACCTTGAGCGAGAAAGAGTTAAGGATAGGGTTAGAGAAAGAGGTTCTCGTTAATGAGCATGAGGGAGATAACTCTTCTCATGGGTATGATGAAACTCATAATCATGAGAAGGAAAAATCACCTATGCCATCTAAGGAAAGAAATAAGAAGTGTATGGATTCTAAACTTTCCAAGGACATGAAGAAGATTACCCTGCCCAAGTTTGATGGAAGTGCTAGCGGAGATGAAGTTGAGGTGTGGCTCGTCCAAATGGAAAAGTATTTTGAGATCCAAAACTACACTGAGACCACTAAAGTCGCATGGGGTGCTTACCAATTAGAAGGAGAAGCCTCCAACTGGGGATGAACAAAAAGTTGGAACTCAATGTTAACTCATGGAAGTTGAAATGGGGATAATTTGTTGAGATATTCTATAAGAGATGGTTGGACCAACTCTATTATGACCAAAAACTCTTAGATTTTCAGGGTTTGAAACAAGGTAATATGACAATCAATGAGTATTGGGAGAAGTTTACCCGACTTTTGCGTTACATTCCCATATATCACAAGGATGAACGCTTTCACATAAGAAATTTTATTACGGCAATTAACAATCAAATCAGAGGAGAAGTGGATATGTATGGTCCAAAAAAAATGGATCTTGTATACAAGAAAGCAATTAAATAAGAGCAAAAGCTTGAGGCTAACTCCACTCATCAAGAAAGTAGAGAGCATAAGAAGGTTGCGGAAATTCTTGACAAGCCAGTTCCAAAGAAGGTGGAATCTGTGCAAAATGTTCCAAGGAAAAAGGGAAAAGGGTTCCACAATGATGGAAAGGAATCTAGAAGAGAGCGTAAGAGGAATGGTTCTAGCATGGGTAATAACAACAAATCTAATGAAAATATCAACAAGCCTAGAGAGAGAAAAAAGGATCAGCTACAGGATGTTTTGCATGTGGAGGGGGCCACTATGCCAATGAATGTCCTAATAAAACTTTTGGATCACGACCATATGGTAATTCCTTACCCACCCAGTGGGTGATGTTTCAACAAAAGATACATGTAGTTGTGGATGATCGTTAGGTGGAGTATCAAGTAACTCTAGTTGAAATGCCAGGTATTTTGATTGGCTTACCTATTTCTCTTCTTATTGATACTGGTGCAACTAAGAATTTCATTTCACCTAGAGTAGCTAAGCAATTATCTAGGAAGGATGGATACATGGAAATTTCTTGGGATGTAGAGTATGCAAATCAGCCAAGAGAAAAGGTGGAACAATGTCTATTTGAGGCTAGGATATAACTACCTAGTTTTTCTACGGAAGTAAACCTTTATGTTGCACCTCTAGGATCATATGATGTTATCCTAGGTATGCATTGGTTGTGGAGACATAGGGCTAAGGTAGATTGTCATGCAAAAACTGTAGAATGCCATAGATGATTTTGGAAATCAAGTAAAATTTTAAGGGATACCTAGATAGGTCAAGATTCATCAAATTATAGCAATGCAACTATTAAGAGCTAAGAAGATACATTATCTAGGTCATGTAATTTCAAAAAAAGGAATCTCAATAGATCCAGCTAAGATCAAGGCGGTACTTGAGTGGCCAGTACCTAAGAATGTGTCAAAAGTAAGAAGTTTCATGGGTCTAGCAGGGTATTATAGAAAGTTTGTTGCAAAATTCTCTAAGATTGCTTCCCCAATTACTTCTTTACAAAAGAAAGGAAAGAAATTTGAATGGATTGAGAAATTTCAAGTAGCTTTTGACTTACTCAAAGAGAAGTTAACCATTGCACTGATCTTGAAAGTACCAAATCCAAAGGGTAACTTTATTGTTATCACAAATGCATCCGGAGAAGGATTAGGAGGTGTGTTACTGCAAGATGGGCAAGTAATTGCTTATGAATCTAAGAATTTGAAACCTTATGAGATGAATTATGCACCGGATGATTTATAATTAGCAGTTGTGGTTCACGCATTACAAATGTGGAGGCATTACTTTTTAGGAAAACCCTTTGAGATGAAAACTGATCATAATGGGTTAAAGTACCTTTTCACTCAACCTAATCTGAATGCTAGATAGAGAAGATGGTTAGAGTTGATAGCTGATTATGAATTCAATATTAGTTATATAAAAGGGAAGGAAAATCAGGTTGTCGATGCCTTGATTTGAAGACGACATATTGCTTCTATAGTAATAGTTAAAACCAACTTTAAGGGGCAAGTGTTGTAGAAATGGAAAGAGGATGAGTACTACTTGCAAGCCAAGCAAGCACTCACTAGCAATCCGCAAGATTCTAGGTATGAAGGTTTTCATTTTGAACCTAATGGATTACTTAGATATAAGGGTAGAATGTATGTACCTAACATAGAAGGATTAAGAAACCTAGTATGGAAGGAAGTACATGAAGTACTATACTCTGGACACCCTAGAGTGATGAAATGATGGAAGATTTAAATCCATTATACTTATAGAAAGGGATGAAAGGGGATGTTGCAAGATTTGTGGCTAGGTGTCTTGAGTGTCAAAGGGTGAAAGCAGAGCATCATCATCCTACAGTCTTATTATACCCACATGATATACTAGAGAGGAAGTGGCAAGTCATAAGTATGGACTTTGTGCAAGGATTGTCTATGTCAAGAAACAAGCACAATGCCATTCTTGTGTTGGTAGATAAGCTTACCAAAGTATCACATTTTATACCTAGGAATCTAACTAATGGAGCACCTGTCATAGCAAGGAAAGTTGTGCAAGAATTGCTTAGGTTGCATGGGATTCCTAAGAATATTATCTCAGATAGGGATGCATGAGTCACTTCTAGGTTTTGGAAAACCTTATTTTCTACACTAGGAACTCAACTGAATTTTAGATCAGCATATCATCTAGAAATAGATGGGAAAACTGAAAGGGTGAATCAAGTATTGGAAGACCTAATTAGGATGTATTATATGAATCAACAATACAAGTGGGAAGATTACTTACCATTAGTAGAATTTTCTTACAACAATTCTTATCATTCTGCAATAAAGATGGCTCCTTTCTTAGCATTGTATGGTCAAAAGTGTCGAACTCCTATAAGTTGGGATAGATTGGAAGATAGAGTTATTCTTGGGCTAGAAATGTTAGCAAAAATGGAGGAGCAAGTTAAGATTGTTAAGCAAAGGTTGGCTAAAGCTAACAACTGACAGAAAAGCTATGTCGATGCTAAGAGAGTGCCACACAATGTTTTGGTAGGTAACAAAGTGTTGTTAAGAGTGAAACCTCACAAGAGCTCCGTTAGATTTGGAAAGTCTCTGCTAGCCTGCTATGTAGGATTCCTTTAGAGATTCTTGAGGAGGGCAATCCCAGTTTCTGGACAACACCTGCCAATGTTCCTGTCCCACTCAAAAAAGTACCAGCAGCAATGACTGAGCCTGTCCCATGTCTCATTCCGCCTGTTGAGATTGAACATCGTGAAGCTTACGAGAAGAGAGAAGTCTTGCAATGCAAAGTCCAGTGGGACCAATATGCAGAAGACTCATCCATTTGGAAGGACTATGCTGAGATTCAACAAGAGTTTCCTCATGTTCTTGATGCTTTTGAGAATGCTTGAAACACTATGTTTTTTATTGTTTGTTTATTTTATGTTGCTACATAAAATCATTGGGGACAATGATTCACAAGGGGGGAGTATGTTACACCCCAATTGTGTAATTACTATTTACTATTACTATGTAGGGTAAATATGAGTGTAATGTGAATTATGGAGATGAATAAATTATCCTTGCACTTTGTTATCGATGCATTATGAATGTATGTTATCACATTTGATGTTGTGAGAAAAGTACTACATATATTTGTTTGAATGGTTATTGAATTAATATTCTAACTTTCGAGATGTATTACGTATACTACATATTTTGCAAACAATTGACTATCATGGGCATGTGTTAGTGGTTGTAGGTATATGTTCAATTCCTTCAGGTTGAGGGGATGTATCACTCAAGAGAAGAATTTGGTCAGGCAACAGGTAACAAAAAATAACTAAGCATACACACACCACAGTAGAATAATTGAGTTGTGTCATTTAGTGGGAAGTTGGTAAGTCATCCTTAGTTGATGTGTCTGCATTAGTAGAGTCTTATTTACTTTTGAGTACATTATTGGGTGATGTTTATCTATTTAAGCTTTGGAGTTCTTTCTTGTTATATTGTGATTACATTGATAAGAAGGACATATGTGGAGTATGTGTATATATATACACATGCATGTCTAAGGGATCTAACAACATGTATATGTATATGTATATGTATAGATGTACCAAACATAAATGTTTATCAATTCAATGGTAATTGTGAATGGTTATATGTGAATCAAATGTGTACATATATATATATGTGTATAGTTATATACATATATTTGTATGTTTATATGTATTGATAGACATGTATAATGGAAAATGGACATGCCCATATAGATGTATCAATATATGTATACATACATATACATGTACATAGAGGCATATACATATATACATATATATACGTATACAATCAATATATTGTGATTGGTATGAGAATACTATTGTGATTATACTTATTTAAATATTGAATGTATACTTACATTGATGTCTTATGATATATATAAATATGTATTAACATATATATAAATATATGTTGGTATTTATATATATATATGTATATGTAATATTATATATATTAATATATATTCAATATATTATCTAAGACTTAAAATCGACTATCATTAATAATGATAGAGGCTGATTATTAGAGGTCAATTGTAAGTTACTTGTGACTATATTATGCAAGTCCGAGTTTTACTCTTGTTGCCACACATAGTGGAGCATGTATACTATAATATTGCTCACCACAATAAGTCGATACTTAGTGAAGACTAAGTCGACACATATTATGAGTATCTTCTTAAACGACATGTCATTAAGATTTAGCCAACAGTCTATAGAGGCATGTAGACAAGTCAAATTTTTTTTCAAAAGGATTTATTATATGAATCAACTCAACCATGACTTAGTTGATATGAACTTGGTGGCACATATGCGATATTGATTGTTTCTAAGATGAAGGAAATTGTGCCATCTTTGCAAGTGAACAATGGTGCTTGGTGCCACCTTTGTATCCTTATATCTATAGATGTCCATTATGAAAGAAAAATTGAATTCTATCATGTGGAGATTTGAATTAGTCTCTAATTGTTGTCGATCAATAGGGTTGATTTGTAGCTGTTTTAGTTGAGTATGAGCATACACGTTCACCGCCTTTTACTTGTAACATATGTGTTGTTGTGCATGCTTGTTGCTATCAAAAACCATGCCTAAACTATAGGCTGAGTACTCACTAAATCACTGTATAAATAGTGGAGCTTGACCACATGTTTGGGATGCATTCTTGCAAAAAAAATTTACTCTGCATTATTTTCAGTTTACTCTATTTTATTTGAGAGGGAGAGAGTTCTATTATTTTGAGTGAGTAGTATTTGAGTGAAGAATTCTATCAAATTGAGTATTAGAGGTTTATTGTGATGACTCTTGAGAAGTTATAACTAGTCTAGTTGTTGTTTGGAGAAGTTACATTGTTGTCAATTGATTGGATAAGAGATAACAGGCATGGGGATATTCTTCTTTGTTATTTTATTTATAAAAGATTGTTATTCGTGAATGCTTCAAATTTTCTTTTATGAGTACTTGCATTTAGGGAAACCAAAATGGCTTTGAAAAGGAAATAGAAGCTATTATGTTGTTTTTATGATGTGCTTGTATGTACTCCATAATAGGAGGTTTGTGTTTATCATAGGTATTACATACTAGATATGATTAAACGTGATTGGAATATGAGTTACTCTTAGTTAGGTTATTTATTTAACTAGCATAAATTGTGTTTACTCCTAGGATTGTTTATCTAGTATGGGAGGGAGCTTGTGTATTTACTTTGTTAAAGTAGATTTATTTCAAGTATGTAGAAATGCTAATAGGTTATCTCTAGGGTGATAGAGTATCCATTGAAGGAAATGCCTATGCATAGTTTAAGATGGCCTTAAGTCAAATTGGCCCTAAGAAGTGTATTTGATAGATGACCTTCATTCGGATTACCGTTTGAGAACACTTTTGCCAAAGTAGTGTGACTGCCTCTAGCTCCACTGTTAGTTCACGGTGATCCAATATTACATGCTAGTTCCAAATTATGGGATTACAAGTTCTAGTTATGTAGGACACAACACTATGCTTAGTTGGTTGTCGTTATTCGGTTGCTCTACCCATCTCTTCGTCAAAGGGCCTACCCATCAAATGATAGATGCAATGAGGGACCTATATTAAGAGTCCATACAGTGGAAAAGCACTTGAGTGATAAGTTTTCCTCCACAACAAGCATCAAAAGAACCAAGATTTGAAAGGATCTTGGACCGTCTATAAGCTATTTGTTTGAAAGCTTGCCAAGCTATGTTTGTAAATGTATGTAATATTGTATGATTGTAACTTGTGAATTACTGTAATGAAATGGAATCCTTATTGTATTATGTTGTGGAATTTTGTTCATATATTCTCAATAAAGAATTTTTTTTATTACAAAGGTTTGTTACATAGTTATTTACTCAAGAAGTTTAAACTTAGGAATTTTGATTTATTAAGGTTTAGCTTTTGTCACAAATTAAGGTGCTTTAGAACACGAGCTTCACTTGCGAATAGAAGTATTGCAGTCAGAAAAAGTCTAGTGGGATCAAGATAAGAAATTAATTTGGGAAGACTATGATTCAAACAAAAGTTTCTTATGTTTTTAGATATGCATTTCTGAGGGAAGAAAATATTGAGAAGAGCGGAGGTTGGTTACATAAAATCATATTAGGACGATGATTCATATGGAGAGAGAGACCCTTTAGCTAGGATTTTATTGACATTTATTATTTAGGATAATGGATGGGATTTTAATTTTAGATATTTCTGCAATCTCTGTTACCAATGATTTATAAAATGAATGCCATCCTATCTAATGATATGTGAAGAAAAGAATATACATGTGAAATGGATGGTTATTGAACTGATATCTCTAACCATGGAGATGCATTTATGTGTAAATGCATATTTGTTGAATGTGCCTGACTACCATGGCATGCGTTAGCTGGATGCAGTGCATATGTTCAATCATCCAAAGGAGGAGAAGCATCACCTTTGAGAAGATCTTGCATTATCCCAAACAAGTAACATAATTCATTCTGAGGCCACAATAACAATTCATGAAAGTGGGTTGAGTCAATCCTCTTTTTGTGTTGGGGAGTTGGTAAGTCATCCTTAGTTTGATGTGTCTACATTAGAAAGGGTCTTGATTACTATTGAGTGCATTATTGGGTGATGTTTATTTATTTGAGCTTGTGAGTTCTTCCCTTTATTACTATTCTTGTATTGATAAGTTAAATACACGTGGAATGTATGTATATGTATACATAAGCATTTCATGATACCTATATGCAATGAAATACACAAGCATGAGGGGTACATAGGTAAACGCATTCCACAATAATTTGAAACGTGTTGTTATTTGCAATGAAACTATCAAATGGACCTTTTACTTACATGTATATGTATATGTATAGATATATCATTAAATTTGAGATACCTATCAAATTACAATAGTAATTATGTATATGAGCAAAAAATTGAATATATATATATATAGTGTGTATATATATATGCATGTATGTATGGTTCCATATGTATATGCTGCATATAGAAGAATATATATATATATGTACACACCCAGGGATGTAATTGGTATTACACATATGTATACATGTACATAAAGGAATATATATATATATGTACACAATCGATGTAATTGTTATTACTATGATAATGTTAACTTGGTTGTATTCAATTGTATCTCGAATGTATACATACTTTATTGGCATAATATATATATATATATATATATATATATAGCTGATATATACATATACATATATGTATTATGTATATGTATAGTAAATGCAATATATATTTAAATATGTTTATGCTTGAGATTTGATTAACATAAAGCATGAATTTTTATGAATGGCCAAATGTTATCAGTAAATGAATAAAGATCAACTATATGCAATATATAGTGCAACAAATAAGTCGATATGGAGAGTTTGAATTAATCGATGCTTTGAGATAGAGTACATTTGACTTAGTAAACAACAATTACTCTTGGGATTCCTTATCATATGGTGATCGATTAATACCAACAACAAAGTAAATGTAAATTCATGATGATAGGATAAGTTACAACAAGGCGATGAAATGGTCAAAATGTCATTTAAGTGCCAAGCGACTCTTCAATACTCTATTTTCTGCAAAAGAAAAGACTTAGTCAACTTTAGCATGTGTTGCATTTTGAGAGTAGATTGATTCAATGAGAAAGGTTGCACCAAACTTATAGGGAGAGTGGTTGCTTGCTTGGTGTTATTATGAAGTTCTTAATTGTAGAAGTACATTTTGGAAACAATTCGAATTGTCACCATTTGTCGTAGATTGAAATAGTCATAAGTTGTTGTCAAACTTAGAGGTTGACCTGTAGCTTAATGTGTTGAGTAAACTCTTTATTACTGCCACCTTTTTTCCAAGTGAAGTGAGTCGACTTGCATGGATATTGTTGTCAATTTACATGCCTTTTTTGTAGGTCTAGTTCTCTTTTTCTGATGTATAAATAGAGAGGCAGAGCTCTCATTTGGGACACGCTCTATTCCATTCTACTCTGCATTTTCTAATCTGCAATATTCTATTGTATTTTGAGTGAGCTTTGAGTATTTTGTGAGAGCATTTCATCATTTTGAGAGAAGCATATTATTCATTTGTGAGAGAGGTTTTATTGAGGCATTGCTTGTGAGGTCAAGTAAAGCTCGTTTTCGTTATTGGGAAGTTGTACAATAAACAGTCAATTGGACAAGCATATTATAGGCATGACGATAATCTTTCTTTATTTGTCTTTGTTTATAAAAGATTGATTCTTGAGTGTTTAATTGATCTATTGAGATTACTTGCATTAGGGAAAGATAGCATAATCTTTGAAAGTTAAATAGAAGCTAATTATGTTGTTTACAAAGTGTTTGTAATTACTCCATAGTAGGAGGGTTTGTTGTCATAGGTATTGTTATATTAGATATGATTAAACAAGGGTAGCTTAAGGGTTACTCATAGCTAATTTATTTGATTATACTAGATAGCTAGTGGGTTACTTTTGGGATTATTTTTTCATTGAAGGGAGGGAACTTTTACATATGCTTTATGAGTAGAAATACCCTAGAGTATGTAAGATAAATGATAGGTTAATTTTGGGGTTAAATATTTCCCATGGGAGGGATAACCTATGCATAGATTATAGTGGCCTTAAGTCAAAAGAATCTTAAGTAGTGTAAGTGAATAAATGACCGTCACTCAAAGTACTGGGTGAGAACACTTTGGCCAAAGTAGTGTGATTGTCTTTGGCTCCACTGTCAAATCACAGGGTCCATGTAGTGCATGCTAGTCGCAGATTGTAGGGTTACAAGTTCTAGTCATGTAGGGCACAACACTAAGCTTAGTGTGGTTGTTGTACGAAGTTACTCCACCAATCTCTTCATCAAAGGGTAGGGCCATCTATCATATGATAGATGTGCAGGGGACCGCATATGAGTATGTGGTTGGCAGAAAAGTGCTCGAGTGATGCTTCTCCTCCTCAATATGCAACAAAAGACTAAGGTTTTGAAAGGAATATCTTGAACCGTCTATATCTATTGCTTTGAAGGTCTGTTGAGCTACATATGTACTTGTACACGCTCTTGGAATATTGTAATTTGTGAAATTATTGTATTGAAATGGAATCCTTGTTGTATATTGTCATGGCATCTATATTCATTTATTCTCAATAAAGAAAAGAATTTTTTTATTGCAATGGTTGGTTACATAGTTTATTTACTCACAAAGTGAAAACTTAGGAAAAAAATTACTTCAATGAATGGTTGGCATGTTACATGTGGTATTAGAGCTACAAAAAAAGTATACCATCCTAAAGAGGATTCTCTCCTCTAGTGTACTATATATTTTTTAAAGTTTGTAAATATATATTTTAATACTTTTTTAATTTTGTAATTAGCTTCATGTTTGATTATAATAACCTACTAAAAATAATTGTCTTTATTTGTTTCAATAAATGACTATCACTAGGAAAGCAGTTCTATCACCATTTTACCAATGAGTACAAGTGCAACCAAGAAAGTAACAAGAGTTGTAGAATTTGAAATTTTGAATGTGGCTCTAAACATGAATCATGTATCAAATGTGTGCCACTGAGTTGGGGCCTCAAGGAGGGGGATTACTCCTGGGTGAGGTGGATTGTGGATCACATGAGGAGAGTGCAACCTTTGAAGGTAAGTCTTTCAAATATAGCTCTTTAGGGGATTTAGGTGCTTCCATTGATGATTTTGATGGTGGCATTCATGCCCCCCTTAAGAATTTGTTTGAGTGCTAGTTTTCTCTCTTGAAATCATCAAGTAGATCTTGAAAGATGAAAGGGTTAAGTGGGAATAGCCCTATTTCTTTAGTTGGTGGAAATAATGAAGGTGTTATTTTCCTTAGGGTCCCTACTTTAGTTACTGATAGAGGGATTTCAAAGATGGAATGATCTCTCATGGAATTTTTTTGGGGGCCTCACCCTAACATTGGCGATATTAAAGTGATTGGTGGAAAAATGGATATATGAATATCTCTCTTTTTCCAACAAATCACTCAATAATTTCTTAAGAGTCCCAATTGGATTAACTAACAACCCCACAAGGTGAGTCAATTCACAATGAGGAGGACCTAGGAGGGGGGTTCTTTCAGCTTTAAAGGGGTTCACCACCAAGAAAATGCTTGGAAAAGACAAAAATTCAACCTACAAACCCTAGTTATGCAAGCTAAATGAAGAGTGCAAATAGTGAAATTATGCAACAAGATAGGATGTGTGTACCTGGGAAGTCTGGAGATGTTGTGAGGATTCTGGAAATGTAAAGAAGCTGCCAAAAAGTGTTATGGAGGACTGAGACACTTAGGATGGCGTATTAGTCTCGTTGCTATTTTTTGGGGCAAATGTAGAGTCTTCAGATGTCGGAACTGGATCTAAAGGAATCTCTAAAAAATATGCTTAGGAGGGCTAAGACGCCCAAGGTGACGTATTAGTCTTGTTCTGAATTTTTGAAAACTCTAAATGTGATCCTAAGCTCAAGGTCTGCACTTGCTTCCTTTTTGATCTCAAGTTTTGAAACTTCTAAATTTGGCCTGTAGGTGAGTTTTTGTGAAGATGACAACTTTGCAATGCAACTTTGCAACTTTTACAACTTTGCACTTTAAGTGATCTTCAAGTCTTCAACCTAGATCTGCAATCACAAATATGCAAGAGAGAAAAACTTGTTTGTTAGTGAATGGGGGTTTGCCTTGGTCAAACCCCTTTGTTGGTAATTAAACCTTGAAATGAAATAGAAATAATGAAGGAAATGGTGAATGAACAACATGCAATGCTACAACTCACCAAACCCTTATAAAGTCTGCAAACTTGTGTGCAATGGCTGCAATGGATATGGATCTTGGACCAAAGGAATGATCTTGAATTTCTTTGCTTGAATCAAAACCCTACATCACAAATATTAGCACAACAACACATGTGATGCAAGAAACTCTTTGATATGATGCTTGAATATTGATAATGACTCCAAATGCTTGATAAATCTACTCTTGAATGCTCTTGTGAACTCAACTTGATATTATGAATGCTCTCACAAAAGAATTGGATTGAAATGAATGAATGAACCTTGTATTTATACTTACTTATGCTTAATATCCTAAAATTACATCACACCAAGCCAACATATGAATTCATTAAATAAAAGAGGCTAAATCCCCGCCAGAATTGGAAATTAAATCTCAAAAATGACTCAAGGAGGACTAAGATGCCCTAGGTGGCGTCTTAGTCCCAAGCCATAAAACTTGGGGCATAGACACCAAAAAGGGGCCTAATTAAGATGCCTCAAAATCAGGGTCTTGAGACCTTTGGGGGACAAAGACACCCTAGGTGGCGTTTTATTCCCTACCCAAAAATCAGGGACACACAGATGAAGTCATTAAATTATCATCTATGCATTGGAGAATGTTGGGATTAACCAGAAAAAGATATAATTCATAGGGCTTGTGGACACAAAATAGGACCAATTAAGCCATAAAGAAGCATAAATAAAGCAAGGTGGGCCCAAACAAGTGTGAAAATGCAAGGGTATGCATTTTACTACACTACATAAAGCTTGGGTAGTAAGAAGGTGGAGGTTGAAAGTTCATTATGAATTTTTTTTAATGGTAAAGGGTCTCTTTTCCTCCTCCTTTCTACCTTTCAAGACCTTCGAGCTATTCTTGAGAGAGGACCCTAGTTGTTTGGAAATTCTAACTTGGTACTAAGAAAATGGGAAGCGGGTTTTAACCCAAATACTAAATCCTTTAACTTTACCCCAATTTGGATTTGACTTTTGGGTTTCCCTTTACAATGGGAGGAAGAGTTATTTGCTAGCATCACTAGGGTATTCGAGAATCATTTAGCTATTGATCTAGTTACAAGGTCTATGAAGCACCTCATCTTTTCGAAAATCTATGTAGCTTATTCACCAATTCACCTCTTCCCTCATGGATTGATTTAGCATCTAAACTAGGAGTATGGAAGCAAGAGATTGAATACAAGAAGTCCCCTATGGTGTGTTTCAAATGTAAAACTTGGGGCACTAGGCCATCAATTGTCTAGAGGGAAAGGAGTGGGAGGGTTAAAGGTGGGATTACTAATTATTAAACCTATTCAACATATTGATAATTCTAATTTACTTACTCCTTCTAGAGACCCTTTAGTTCATCCCGATATTGATCAAAACACCTCTAGAGAAGACAAGGGAAACTAGGCTTTCATGTAGAGTAGACTAATGGCAAAGAATTTTGATAATAGTTTGATGAATGTTTTAATGCAGGATGGTTGCAAGGAGGTCGATAGGGTTGACCTTTCCCTAAAAATAAGAATAATGGATCCTAGAGTGGTCAAGTGGTAAAGAAAGAATCTTTAGTCTTAAAGGACAACCACTCAATGCAATAATGAATTGTTTCAAGAAGTTTGGTCTCTTTGAATATGAAGAAGAATAGTAAAAGGGATAGTCTCCCATTGCATGAATAGGTTAGTGTGACTAGCCCAAACTCTTTAGATTCATTGAAGAATAGTAAGCGCTTCTAGAATAAACTACAAGATAAAATAGCTGATAGCAAAGAGTTGTATGAGAAATCTTATACAACTTAAACAAGGGCTTTTTAGGAGAAGTAATAGCTAGTAACCTCTAGGTTCAAAAATGTAGATGATTATCATATCTTTGAGATAATTTTGACCACCTAAGAGAAAAATAAATAATATTTTCTAGATGGTAAACAATGATAACATTATTTGAAAAACTGAACACAAAATTGTAAAATATGACCATGAATGTTAGTATTGAGCACATTAAAAAAAGAATTTGTTAACACATTTCTTAAATTAGACTCTTTTAAAAAACCACACTTTAAATAATTTCATATATTAAATACTTAATTGATCAACACACTTTTTTTGTGAACTTTCAAACCCTGAAAAACGTCAGAGAGAAAAATAAAAATTACTTTGTCAAAAACATACTATTTATTCTTCAAAATTGTCTCACTTCAATATTTTCCTTTTGTACAACAAAATACTTTCCATTACCATATTTATATTTCCGATCAGTAAACCCAGTACATGTTTATTTTATTATAAATAGCTGAAAAAGAATCTCACCAACCAGCCAACTTTTCGCAGACATTCATTGGATTTACACTCAAAAGGCGGGAAAAAAAATTTGTTGACCCAAATCCTGCACTGCCGCGTTTCACTTTTGGTGTTCGCTTTTCTCTTTAAGAGATTGATCTGATTTCCACGCGAAAACATTTAGTGGAAAGAAACATAATTTCCCAAAAGTTGCTAAAGCTCTGCTTGAGGAGGAAATGCAAACAAATGGGAAGTTGAAATAGAATTTGTCGTAGACTACTATAATATGAAATCACTTTTTCCGTGCCCAGATGGAAATAGCTGATAATAATATTCGCTATTATTACAGTCAAAACAAAGCAGACAAGAAGTGGAACTACTCTGTAGCTGCATCTATAGGTGAATCTGTAAGGCTATAGGCTTACAAAACAGATCCTTACATTTATGAAGAGGTCTCTTTAGACTGGGACTCTGGTTGAGACTTATCGTTCTGGTATTTGGCATAGAGATCACCTTTGTAAAATTCCTTGGTTCTGGCCACAAGAAACCCAGAAATAATAGCCCCTAACAGAGATACCAATGTCATTATAATGAACGTTAAACGAAAGCAACTCACTCCTGTACAGAGGAGTTCATTCATGTGAGGGGCAGGAGCTTGGGCATTACCTCTATCCACCCTTATGTTATTTTGTTTGCTAGTTTCCAAATCATACAAGTATCCAGCAATTCTCACGGATAAAATGTAAGTACCAAGAGGGCTAGCAGAGCCTGCTAAGTTGTAGAGCGTAGAGTAATACTTGAGCCCAAAAAACTCAGAAATCATGGCGAAAATCACAGGCCACTGAGCCCCGAAACTGAAGCCGATAACAATGGAAGCCACATAGAGAGACCCCGGCAGAGCAAATGCGATGAAGAGATGCCCCACGCAGGCAAGCGACAGAACAAAGGTTAAAATGACAGGACGGGGCAGACTGAATTTCTGGAGAAAGATTTCAGAGCAAAAGCCCGATGTCACCCGGCCTAAGAAGTTCCATATGCTGATGAGCGACACAAATGTGCTGACATCGACCGGTGAGTAACCCAGAGCATGACCAATCTGTCCCATATTGTCTATGGCCGTCAGGGCTGCCCCCACACCACAGGTGGTTGCAATGAAGACAATCCACATGTCCAAGCTCACCAAGGCCTGTGGTATTGTGAAATCTTCTCCTCTCTTGGGTCGCACGCACCAGAATTCTTTGATGTTTAAGAACAGACGCTTCGTAGAGGAGACCTGGGCCTTCGGTTCATCTGTGGCCACCACAAGCTTTGAGAGCTGATTGTGAGCAGCAGTTACGTTGCTGCCAATATGTGGGGAGTTTACCTGGGGAGTTGAGCTAGTGGTGCTCTGTATCTGTTGATGTTCACCCTCCTTTACATTGGTTTGTTCAGCCTCTGACAGCTCTTTCTCTGCCTGCGGTTTACCCTGCTCTGCCTTCGATGATGACTGATCAGCAGGTACATTAGGATGCGGGTCAATGCCATTAGGACCCGTGTCAATTCCGTTACGGCCCGGGATCCCATGTGAACCGCCAGTGCGTTGGCCCTCCTTATCATAAGCCTGCCCTGCCTCGGTGAGCTCCATGGCGGTTGGCTTTGTCTCTGCCTTAACTTTATCCCACTCTGCCTTGGCAACCACGGCCAGAGGAAGCACCAGGAAAACCGCAACAGAGGCAGCTACAACCTTATACCCCACTTGAGGGAACTTGACATGGTTTTCTATAATGATGACCACCATGAGAAACCCAGCCAGAGCTAGAGCAATGCAGAGAAAGTAATAAAATCTATTGAGCTCTTTCAGCTCTGGGATGGGATTCATGGGACGGACGATAAACATAAAAGTGAGGCAGACCAGACAAGGCAGCCAGCCAATAAGCAGGATGAGTGAGGTGGGGTCATTCCCATAGAGGGCATGATATATCTGAGTAAAAATGGCACCGCTGAGCCCTGCAAATCCTTTGAGCATCCCCAGAACAATGCCTCTGCTTTGGGGGAAGTTCTTCACACAAGTGACCAGAGCTCCTGTGTTGGTAAAGGTCTGAGAATTGGAGCCCACGGCGATGTAAGTGAACATCTGCCATTTCTTGGGCTTTGCCATACGGCCAGTGACAGAGAGCCACACTAGAAGAAAACCCGTTAGGTTCATCACTCCTCCTATAGCCAGCACAAACCATGCAGGGGCGACTTCATTCAGAAGGCCTGAAATGATGCCAAGATTGGCTCCCAGGTCCTTGAAAAACCCCAGTGTGTTCAGTGTCTTCTGGTCATATTCCAAAGCCGATTTAATTGCAGGAGAGTAGAGCCCAAATATGTACGTCGCTCCAGAGAATGAGATTATCAGAAACGACACAAACAGAACAAACCATCTGCTCTTGCTCACCACTCTCCCGAACACTAGAGCCTCTTGCAAACCCATATCAAAGAACCGATTTTTAAGACTTTTTGGGAAAACTGTGGACCAGTTTTTATATCAACCTTTCTTAACAAGCTACAGAGCTTCAAAACTGTGACAGACTTTTACAACTGCCTCTTCACAGGACAGCTGGATGCCGTGCATACTATTGCTGCCTCAGTATAACTACCCAGCTCAGTCCTGAGTTATAAGGAAGAGTATGCTGTGTACTTATACACCCATTTGAGTACTTATCAAATCAGTAATAGAGTTCCTTTTGAACGTGTTTTTCCTGTTTTCTTTTCAAGATTCCATTGTACATGTGCGGAAGCTTGGTAGATCCTTCATCTGCTGGTGTATATTGACTGCATAAAATTCATATTCATTTACTACCCGTTAATCCTATCAGGATATAGGACAATCGTACACGGACACGTTCCTTACTTCCATTGATGCAGAGTTATCCAAAATACAAACCTAACCCCAGCGTGATGGAAGTCCAAACCTAACTCTATGTAGAATTCGAACCTAACAATGTCCATTTCTTTCAATGATACCCAAGCGTATATAAGGTAGGGGACAATACGCGTGTATAGTATAACAGTAAGACATCAAGTTCGATCTTGCTTAATGTGGCTACCTTGATGTCTTACTGAGTAGAGTTTAATCAGGTGGGGACGGGTCTTTAATCGTGGCTTCATTTAACTTTAATCAGTGGGAAAGGATCCAATGGTTGTACGTTTTAATTTTGTACCCAATTTTGATTTCAACTCATTTGTGTAGAAATTTCGGCTCATTTTTATAAATATAAATATTTGTCAAAGAGATAAAAAATTTCAAACAATTTCAATAATACCTATTTAGTTTTTTTGTTTTGTTTTATTATAATTAATAAACTATTAAAACAGTTATATGATTTTTCTTTTTTATCTTGTTTTCTATTTTTTGATGATGGATCATGGAGTTTGATCTAAAACATCAAGGAAAAAAACTTACATAGGGGAGATGCCCCAATATCTGCCAGGGCTAACTTTGTATAACTGTAGAATTCAAACCGTATGTCAAATCGACAAAAAAATTTATGGGTTTTTTTCACTCACAAGTTAAGTGCTTATAGCTATTGTTTTGGCTTGTGGGCAATTTGGTCGAGTGCAAGAGGGTTCGATATGTGCACGGGGGTCAAAAAATCACCTTTTAGAGGTGTCGTCTGCTTGTCGCCACCTAACATCCCAGTATCCGCCCGCTAGAACCACCAATTTTTTTTATAAAAAAACCCTAATTGTGTCACTATTAACATTTAATTAAAACTATTTTTTCATTCAAATCCGCTCAAAAGTCAATGGATCTAATTCACGTTAGCACCTTATAAAATTATATTGGCGCCTATTAAAAATCACTCCTACACATTAATCACCAAACATTAGCACCAAACACCAAACACATTACACCCCAATTAAACTTCATTTGGGGTCCAATTAATGCATATGACTATTTTGGGTATCCCATTCATTTCCCTCATTTTACCTCACGCTCTCTCTGGAAGGTTCTCTCAACGATGGAAGCTTCTCCAACCGTCGAGAGCTCTCCACGGCTCTTGCTGCTCTACACGCTTTGAGGTAACAACAAACATCATTCTCCTTTCAATATGCAAACAATGGTACTAGTTAATCATTTTCTTCTGCATCTTTCATGACCCATGAAGGGTTTATTCGATGATTGAAAAATTATTACTGCTTGTTTATGAAATAAATCATTCCTCTTCAACGCCTTTTCGCCAATGCTGTCTGATTTTGTCAGGTCATAGTGTTGGTCTTTTTCCCACAGGTTTTTTTGGGGTTAAATTATTATTTCCTCTCCCCATTTTAGCGTGCACTCACAGCCTAGTAAAGTCGATTGTTTCATTATTTTCTCTTCATAAATGATGAGGAATTTCGTGGGTTTGACCACATGTCTGCAAAAAATGATTTTTTGGTCTACTTCGACCTTTTTATAAAAAAACCCATGTGAATATGGGCATAAATCAGCAAGCCCATTTATTATACGCCATATATGTGAAATCTCTTGCTTGGTTTTTTTCCAAATACGTGTGCTTAAGGAATTAATCTCATGAAACCCTTACCTGGAATATTCGACATCTATCTAAAAATGCACTTTTGTATTCCTGTGAGTGAGGAATTATTATTATGAAACCCTTGGTTACTTTTTTGTGCACATTTCTAAAATCTCAAGTCTGTAATCAATCTACCTCTATTAAAAATTTATATCCTATTGCTATTGAATACAACCCAACTTCTTTCATTTACTGTAAAATGTGCTTTGTACATTCTACTTATAGTTATTTTCATGAGTTGTGCATTTAACATCTATATTTATGCAATGTCTTTTTACTTTGCTTTATAAGTAAATGAAAGGTCTTTTTTGGTGATGGGTTTTTCCTTACAAACCCCATTTACAAATTCAATAATCTATGTGTTCATTTTATATTTTTGGTTATCTCTCAACTTGCATTTTCATTATATATGTATATACATCTATATATTCATATTGTGTTTGTTTGTGTATATATATGCACACACACACACACACACACACACACACACACACACACACATATATATTATGTACATATATGTGTCTATATATATGTGTGTGTGTGTGTGTGTATTTGTATGTATGTATATATAAACACACAACTTATTGAATTTGTAAATGAATGTGTACAATGTTAGTTATATATATTCTATAGTATGCATCTCTTAACCTAAATCACATACTTCTAAAGTTCTATATATATTCATCCTTTCCCAATAACAAAATATGAGATAGAGAAGTACATTACATACTTGAGCAAGTAAAATATTTGTGTTTCCAGGTAAAAGAAAGTCAACATTGAAAATTCTCCCCCCTTCTACATTTTTGCCTTGCTGATGTTTATTCTTGCTTGAAGCCTTTTTCTCAGTTAGTATACTTTCATTTTGATTCTTGTTGAATCCTAAAAAAAAATCATGTTCAATACCTTCATCTTCAGCTTCTTCATCCTGCATAGTACTGCAAATTTCATCATTATCTTCCCCTTGTAATTGATTGTTTTCATTGCAAAGAGACATTTCATTCTCATCAACCTTGTCATCATAATCCATTTCATCTATCACTTGTGCTTTCCTTTTATGAGCGTATGCTCCTTCATCATTCACTTCTTCATCCTAATCATCTGCATCTTCTGCTTGCTCCCCACCTTTCCGTTTAACTAGAGAATCATCATCACTGATTCATGTTGTATCTCCTACATTTTGTATAGAAAAGGATAATTTACAAACATCTAAACTTTCTATAAGATCTGCAAATCAAATTCTCCTAAGTTTTGCATCAATTCTTTAACCATCCTCCCTATAAATTGTCATGCAAACCAAAGAAATTATTTATGACTTGAACCCAAAAATGAATAAGTAAATGAATGTGTACAATGTTATATATATAACATTGTACACATTCATTTACAAATTTTCTTTTACATCTTTCAACACCCATGAAGGGTTCATTCGTTGATTGAAAAAAGTTTACTGCTTGTTTATGAAATAAATCATTCCTCTTCAATGCCTTTTTTCCATGTGTTGTTTGATTTTGTCGGGTCATGGTGTTGGTTTTTTCCCACATTTTACACATTCATTTACAAATTCAATAAGTTGTGTGTTTATATATGCCAACTGAAAACAGTAGAAAACATCTTCATTTTCGGTTATTTCTGAGGGTTTATATTTTTCATTTATTTCATAGAAGGCTCCATTATATTTTGTCTCTTGATCATTTAGCAAATCAATATAATCTTGTGGGTATGTGCAGGATCATGATGGGCCAAAAAGTGGCAATATTATGGGTATTTGTAGGGTATGTGGCTGACGACCTTTTTTTTACCCAAAATTGATGAAACAAAAAGGGTTTTTAGAGGAGATTCTCATCTTTCCACCAATATAAATTATTCTTTAATTTGAATTTAATAAATAATTATTATTCATTTTCTATTATAATTACAACTAAATTCTTGATCGATAGGTTGATTGTAAAACATCTATAACTTTCAAACGGTATCACATTTTTTGAATCCAAAACATGCATCACATTCTATGCTTCACATACTATAGGATTAAAAAAAGAAAAATTAAATTTCATGAAGTTTTGACCAAGTTAAGGTGGTTAACTAATGAGTTTTATATTTTTAAAAGTTGTAATAAAAAATCATAATTAATTATTTACTTAGAAAAAATTACAAAAATATGCATCACATCCGACATGAGTCCTCTACTTATATATAAAATCTTATAAAAAATTATTATCATTTTATTATGGTTAGGGTGGTCAAATAGACACCTACTTATTTTTTCCCCAAATTTAAGTACTACTGCATTGAAATTTCAAATTTTCACCAAATAGATTTTATTTATTTTTAAATAAACCTAGTAGTTTAGAAACTAGATTCAATTTTCTACAGATTCTATTCTTACATATTTTTAAAAAAATATAGATAACTTATTCAAATTTTTACGTCAAGTTGCCTAACACTGATTTTTCTGAATTTTTTGCCACTTAAGGGCCTATTTTTTCCAGGATGATCCTGCACATACCCTTGTAAAATCATCCATTAGACTTTTTTATATTCAAAATAATTGTACACTTCAACTTGCATCTTCATTATATGTGTGTGTGTGTGTGTGTGCGAGTATCCTTTGGTTGTCCAATACAACAGACTAGCATTCATTTACTAAAAAATATTTTAGTAATTATTGTTAAATGTTTTACTTGTGTATATATCACAATACTTTGTAGCATACCCAAGATTTAGTCCCATAATTTAGTCTACACAACTTCTACATGCTTTCTAATACATTATATGACATTTAACTTTTTTATACCATTCCAAATGATTGATTTGTCATTTTCTATCACTATAAATTATTAATTTGGATTAAGAATTAATAGTTGTTCAATCATTACCTGTTTTTTTGTTTGCTTGAGAATATTGGTTATCAATTATTTTAGCACTATTAACATAAATTGGGAATTTGTGAATTTTAATGATTACTAACCATGTTTACTTGTATTTCAAGAGTTTACTTGTGATCTTTATATTCTATTTATGTGATAATTATATTATTTTATGTAATTGATAATTTCAATTAAAATATTTAGATAATTTTTTTATATTAATAATAAAAATCTGACAATTACCATAGGAAGGAACAAATGGATATATATATAGATATATAATTGTACACATTCATATATATATATATATATAATTGTACACATTCATTTACAAATTCAATAAGTTGTGCATTCATTTATGGTTTGTTGTTGTCTACTATCCATGGTGTGAGGTAATGGCAAACATCATTCTCCTTTTAGAATGCAAACAATGGTACTCCTGATTCTTATTATGTCATCAAAATGTAGGTGTGGTTTATAATGCAATTAAATTATATATGTATGTATATGTATACACATGTGTGTCTGTATATATATGTGTGTGTGTGTGTGTGTGTGTGTATACGCATACACACACACACACACACACACATATATATAGATATAGATATAGATATAGATATGTATATATGTATATGTATGTATATACCTTCCATCGCCATGAGAACCTTGCAACCAACACGCGGTAAAATGATGGAAAAGAATGGGATACCCAAAAAAAACATTAGTCATATGCATTAATCGGAACCGAAATGAAGTTTAATTTGGGTGTAATGTGTTTGGTTTTTGGTGCTAATGTTTGGTGATTAATGTGTAGGAGTGATTTTTAATGGGTGCAAAAATAATTTAATAAGGTGCTAACGTGAATTAGACCCATTGAATTTTGAGTGGATTTGAATGATGAAATAGTTTTAATTGCATGTTAATGGTTACATAATTAGGCCCCTTTTCTGTTTTGCAATGTATATCAGTGATTTTATGCAATGTATATGTATGCATATGTTTCTATGAATACATGCATGTATGCTTATGTTTCTATGAATGTATGCATGTATTCTTATGCTTCTATGACTGCATGCATGCATACAAACATGCAAAATATCATTGATATATAAGGCTCCCCAAATAAACATCAAATCCAAATATAATGCAAAATTTAGTAATATCATCTCTAAAAACCTATGTAACTAGCAGCTACAAATTCAAACGCTCAAACAAATTCAAATTTGAAACACAACAACCAAATTGAATGCATTCAATTGTCAGATTCAAATTACTAAATAAGAGGGACAACAACCAGCGACATTCACAATTATTCTCCTCTTCTAATATCTTCTCCATACTACAGAGCATTGATTGGCATCCTTTGCACATTCCTCCTATATCCAAGGGTGATGAGAAACAATGAATATAACTTAAATATATCTTGGTATACAATTCTATTCACATTTATATGTTTTTACATATATTTATTGTAATACCTCTCCATGTCGGTTGTTCTGAACTCGTGTGTGAGTATTTGTGTGTGCTTCATTGATTACTGTGTTATTTGATTGTGTGGAAAATATAATATGTTAGTAGTCATATTTAAATAATTAATTAAATCATAAGTGATTTGCAAGAATTATTTAAAATATGATTAGAAATTTAAAATAATAATCAATTAAATTAAATCAAATGATTTAGAACAAATGATCAAATTAAACTAATTCGTTAAAAGTAAAAGTGATATTATTAGATAAATTGATTTAAATTGTTGAAGTTAATAATAATTATGAACAAAATAGTCTTGAAAAGATAATTATTATAATAAGAAATTTAAATGGATAAGGAGTTAGGAAGCTGAAGTGTTTTAAAACCAGAAATGAAACTTCACCTATAGAGCATTTGGAAGTCAAAGAGAACTGGAGAATATGAAAAATAAATAAATAAATAAATAAAAGTTGTAGTAGTTTGCAAAAATATTAATTGTGTTTTGAAGAAAATTTTGTAAATAGTTGTTTTTAATTATTTTAATATGCATGTGTTTATTTAAATTGGTTGTGGAAATGATAAATAAATAAATAAATAAAAAGCTCAATCTTGTGTGGATTCGAATGGATTTGATTTTTTATTTTTTTTAAAAGAAGTGACTTTTGGCATTTGCTGGAAGAGGAAATGGAAGAGACTTTGGTGTGAGATTTTATTTAGAGGATTTTGTATTGGAAGGGGTGGTTGCATTCTCTTTCCAATAGATTTTGGAGAATTTTGGCAGTCAATTTTCGGATATAGTATTGCATTCTTTCTTCAGTTATTCTAGAGAATTCATTGAGGAATAAGATTTAAGTTGAGGGAGGATCTTGGAGCTACTGTTGGAAATAATCATTAGCGGAGGATTGGATCAGCAAGAGGGATAAAGCGTCTACAGATCTTATTCAAACACAGGACGCCAGGTTCTTTTCATTTATTTTATTTTTATTTGTTGTAGCATCAAATAAAATAGAAATTGATAGAAATTGTTTCGCTGTGTATGAAATTCCCATCTGGGGATTGGGATTGCTGTTTGTTAAAATGGAATTTGGTTGGGTTCTTGACTGTCAATTATTAGATTGAAATTTTTGGGAACTTGGGACTGTTGTTTATTTAAATGAAATTATTTGTTGGGTCTTACTATTGATTATTAAAATGAAACTATGTTTGGAATTCTGGAAATAACCAGTACTGTAACTTGGTCTGGAAAATATAATAACTCAACTTAAGAATAATCTCTCACTGGGAATTTGGGGTTGTGTAAATCCTCACTTGTAGATAAATTTTACAAAATTTATTCTGTATATAAATTTTTTTGTTGAAACAGTAACTTGTATAATTGAGTGCTATTTCTCTGTTTTTGAATTATTTTTATATATAATATATGTATATATATGTATATATATATATATAAGATATATATGTATATATATATGTATACACATATATTTATATATAAATGTAGATATAGAATAATAAAACAATAAATAAAAATTTAAAGTTCAATTTCGCTGTTTTAAATTGATTGAAATTATTTAAAAGAGCTGACTGGGTGATGGTTCGGCCTCGGCCGTACCCACCACCCAGCCAGCCGAGGTGTTGGTGCGGCAGCCTACGGGCTACCACGACAGTCCGTCGAACTGCTGTGACAGTCCGTAGACTGTCCACGGCAATCCTACGAATTGCCGTGACAGTCCGCAGACTGTCTGCGGCCGGGTGGTTATCCCCGTGCGTTGAATGGAAAGTAATCTCCATTTAAAATTGTATTTTAATTGTTAGTTAAAAATTTCATATAATTTTTAAGGCACGTCTATATATAATGTTATATAAATATATATATATGTGTATATATATATATATGTATATATATATATATATATTTATATTTATATATATGTATTAATTTATTTAATTAGATATCATTAATTTAATTGGTAATTTTATTAATTAATTATAATCAGTTTGGTTATTTTTCTAAAATGATCAAAATAAAATTTTATTATAGTGAAGATATGGAAATAGAAAGGAACTTCTATCAATTTGTTAAATTGTGAACTTTGATAGGATAATATAAGGGCAATCTGTGAATATATATATGTACCAGCATTGATCGTTTTATTTTAAATGTGTATTTGGTGGAAATAGAATTTAATATAGAATTGAATAAGTTATCTTTTTATTCTTATTTTGTGAAGTTGTAGTCTGGTAGACTTGTTGGATTCCTAGAAAAGATCGATTCTCTTTCTACATTCCCTCTTCAAAAAGAATTTAAATCTATAAATATGTAGTGGTTTTAAAAGGTAGTTATGTGTGTGAATTATTTAGATAGATTTAAGATTTTAATGTGGTAAGTTCTATTATGTAGTTTAAGTACTTAGAGTATTGTCATTATTATCATTTTAAAGTATAAACAATTGGTCTTAAATGGGTTTCACATTGGAAGTGAGTGTTAAGTTAGTATGATGAAAAGAAAATGGAAATAATGTTTTGAACATAAGTAGTTATGAAATGATAATGAGTTAACTACCCAATTATTAAGTAGTTTTCAATTATGTTGATAAATGAAAGGGGAAATTTAAATGTATGGGCATGGTTAGAGATTGATTAGGATATTCTCGAATTGGATAGTTTATTGGTAAAAAAGGGATTTTAATCCTTTGGAAATTGATTTCCTTTATATTCATTTAATGGTTGATTTGTAAGTTCTCTTTATGGATAAGTCTTTTAGAATACTTGTGATGGTTATCATAAATTGTTTTAGTTAATTGAGTAATTTAGATGGGTAAGTTGTAAAGATATTTAGTACTGGTTGTTAATTGATTATTAAGTATTGTTCTTGTTTGAATTTTTGGTTGTTGTTTATTATGCGAGTGTTTGGTGGAGTTGTGAGTGGTTGAGTATTTAAGGTGTTCTTTAATTTGGTGCCTTGGAAATGTTGATGAGTATAGGATAATTTTGATGGTGTTGTTTCTCTTAAGCTGCTCCCGGGTTTTGAAAGGATTTATATTTCTTAAATTTGTGTTGTTAGCTGATTGGAAACTTTTATTGCTTTGTCTACCCTTGTTGATGAATCCTTGAGTATTTGATTTATTTTGGGCTTCCAGAGGCGAGGGAAATCTTGTTGTCATGTTTGTTGATTTTGTCAAAGGTCTTTTGTTTACCAACTGTAAGGGGCTCTTGTGAGGAGAAAATTGAGGTCTCCCATGGAATGCCTAGTTGGTGGCTTTTAGTTTTATTAAGTGATTGCGTGGAATTAAAGGTTGATTTTCTTTTGTGTATTCCTATTGAGGTGACACCATTGTTGATTTGTGGATGGGTCTTGATGAATCTTTCCTTTTTATGGCTCTTCTGATTTACTCTCATATTTGATGAAATTTTATCCTTGTGTTGGAATTATTGGGGAAAAACTCTTGATGCTTCACTTTACCCTCGTTTGTGGATTTTCATTCTTTTGGCTTCAGAGGCTTGAGATGATTGATAATTGATGTTCTCTCTCTTTATGTGCCTTTGATGTGGAAAGTGTTGTGGTTTCATGATTTTGAAAGGGTTGTACGAGAATTGTTGAGACTCTAGTTTTGTACTTGTTAGTGAGATGGGTAATGCCTCGCATGCTTTTATGTTGTGATTCTTTGTTCAAATTATGATGGTACAACCCTTGGTTTTTATGTTGTTGGGTCTCTAGGGAGAGGGTTTCGAAATGGTGAAGGGAAGGGCATGGATGGGTTCCGCCTTTAGTGAGTTGGTAATCGCGAAACTCTTAATAATTAACTTAGGAGGGCTGGGTAGTAATATCATTACAAGATTAATAAAATGGATGCCTCGTCTTCATTAGTGCTTTCGCAGACTAATGGAAGGCTGAGAAGGACGTGGTTGGCAAGGTCGTGACCTCGTCTTCACAAGAGGTCTACGGCTCCGCATGAGCTACCTTTAAGGTGCCACTTCAAGCAGGGAGGAAGCAGCCGTGGATATCTGGCAGATGGGGCCACGCCTTCACTTTGGAGTGGAAGGGGCCGTGGATAACCCATGTAGGCTATGCGCGCGACACTTCCCCTAGTTGCCCATGTGTTTTACTTTATTATGTACCTCTGGAAGTGGGTTATGGGAGTTGTTTTAGATTGTTGTTTGAATTGATTTAAATTGATTTATGATTATTGCTTTAATACATCTTTAGTATGTTTTGTGGTCTTGTATGATCTCATTTATATTTTATTTACGATCTTGTATCTTATGATACTATGATATGATGTTATTGTATTGTTTAATTAAAATTTGGAATTGTATCATGTTTATTAATTCAGTTTGATTTGGAAGTATCTTATGATCATCCTTTGGTTACTTGTTTACTAATCATTGCTTTGTTTTATGTGATGGGGTTTATGACTTTAAGTTATTATGTTGACTCTTGGGTGTTGTTGATTATGTCATGGTAATCCTTGAGTTTTATGATACTTTTGTATGGCATTGAGTCTTGTGGTTCCCTATCTAAGATGTTCCCCTGGTTATGTCTCTTTCTTGTTAGCTCCTAGCACTGGGGTGGGTCTTCTGGACCTCACATGGCTCTGGGTGGAATGTGCTGGGCACCCCATTGTCCCCCAAATGAGGATCGAGGTATGGATTGGTGGCCGCTTGCAGCGAATTCAGAGTTGCATCCACATGGAGCCAGTTTTCATCTATTCATTTGTATCTTGATTCTTGTTGTATGGTTTCCGTGCATATTGGAAACACTTTTGTATCATTGTACTTCTTGAATATTGTATTGTAATGTAACATTAAACCTTATGTGGCTATTTGCAGTTGATATTCAATGTGTTAAGTTAATCATGTATATGTTGTATTTATGTACTCAGATGGTTTCTTATCAATGATTATCATGTATACATTTGTTAATGTTTACTTTGTTATGAATTATATCTTTGGTTTTATTCTTCATTTTCGTTGTGTGGATCTCAGTCTCGTAATGACTCTTCGTGTACCCCAAGGGATGTATGTGCTAATGAATCTTCTTAAATGAAATTCATGTTATGATTCAATGTGTATTACATGTATGTTATGTTTACTTTTTAAAAAAAAAAAATTGCTGTAATTATTGTTTATTTGTCCTTTGGGGTTCGCACGACGGGGCGTTACAATCCTTCTCTTGATATTTATCCCCTTAAGTATATTATCTTCCTCTTCATCCTAATTGTGGTTTTAACATATATTCCAATGAGCCCTATAATCCTAACCCTATTATGTCTCCTCCTTTCTATCATAGATCTAATAAGCACCAAGTCTTATTCCTATAATCCAACATCTTCACATTGTATCTTTTCCAGTTAGAACCTACAAGCCTCAACCTCAACCTCATCCTCCTACACACCAATGCTAGCCCCAACCTTAGCCTAAAATCTAACCCCTTCTGCAACCTAACCTACAATCTCAACCGTTGCATGATCATTTTATCGAAAGTCTTCTTCTACCCATGCCTAAACCTCAAATCCCACCTCAACCGACACCCCATATCTAGCCTCTAATTTAGCTAATTCCCCAACTTTAGCCTCTTTTTCAACCTCAACTCAACCTACCTAAAATAAATGCAAAGGAAAATTCAAATTAGTTCAAGTATTCTACATTCTTATACATTGTCACATTTTCTTCTTATATATTTCATTACTCCTCTTATTGATCCTCCTATCTCTCCCATCATCACCCTATGCTACAATCCCCTACTACCATCTCTCCTATCCTAGACCTACCTACCTCCTTGCCTAATATCTTGAACTCTCATGCCCTCTTTTTTTATACTTCTCCACCCAAACTTAAAAACATAGTATGTCTCTTGTTTCCTCTTTTAGTGAAAAATTCCAACCATTCTTACCCCCTGAAACCTCTTAGTTTATCCTACATCATTCCCTATTGGAATTGATGAATTTTTGGAACTTATATAACATTCTATAAATCTTGTTAAGCCTACCATCTTTACCAATATTCTTGATGATTTTTTTCTACCTTACCTCATGTCATCATTTTTCCTTTGACACTACTTCACTCCCTCATGCTTTTGACAATGTTGTTTTGTTTTGCTTCTAATATTCCTCCTCTCAAGTCTATATTTATTCCTACAACTCTTTCTCCTACCTCTTCTAAGAGATTGTTTGGGTTTACTCAGGTACCAAGTGGGTTGATCATGATTCTCTCAATGATGAACAGGTCTTTTCATTTATTTTATGGATTGAATATTATGTTTTTCCTATTATAGATGACTCATGATACCCTTGTGTACATAAATATAGGAAGGACCATGTAGTGTCATTATTTCCTTTATATTTTTCTCTCACTTCCCTATGTTTTCCCACTCATTTTATTTAATATGTTGGTTATGAAAGACCCAAAACATGCCTTGACACTCATTTGTTTACTATTTCACTTATTTAGTTGTGATATCTCTCTCTTTCTACTCTTTTATATGATATTACATATTTTATGGTTTCCTCTTCTCAGTTTTGTAAGGGCAATGCAAATTATTTTGGTATCTAATATTATTTTCATGTTGGCCAAACTAGCACCATGCCCTACCATCCTATTTGTTGTATCCAATTCTTATTTATCATTCTTCCTTTCTGACTTTTTGGTATGTAAGGGGTACAATGAAAATTCATACAACATTCTTTATATTTGTACTAATTATGTTGGTCCCATGCATACAAACCCCTTCATGCTTTAGATATAATTTTTATATGTTTATATCTTTATTGTATTCTACTCTACTATTGATTTTTATGTGTCATTCATTTATTTTCATTCTCTTATACATCCATGACATTGCTCTTAGAATTTGATTTGGTGATATATATTATTATATAATTTCTTTTAGTAAAAGAAATTTCTAATATAATCTTTTATTCCTTCACTATGAGAGGAAAATGTTTTTTTATTCCTTTGGGGAAACCCTTATATCTTCTTGCTTCTTCCTTTCCTCATTTATTTATTTCATTTCTCCTCTTCATTTATACTCAAAATTTATTAATACAATTTCTACTAGACAATCATTTAAGGGGAGCATATAATCTTCTCTTATTTTAATCATCCTTTCCCACTATCTAGATTTGGTTCCTAAAATAATTTTTATTATGCTTATACCAATTATTTTACTATCCCTACATCCATTTTTTGTCCCTAAGACATATATACTATTTTTACACTTGGCTTGGCCTAGCCCCCTTATTTTCCTATCAATTTTTCCTATATATTCCTACTCTCTTTCTTTAATCTTGCACCAATTTTTTTCTCTATCTAGGTTCACTAAAATATAGACAATAGACAAAATATGTGTTATTTATTGAACTATTGACTAACATTTCTTAACAAACTTTGACTTTCTTCCTTGTATGTTTGTCTTACAAATAAGTAGCACGGATTGGTAATAGATCTAATACGAGGGAGAAGACCCTCACATTTACATATTATTTTTACAATATTGAAATACAAATTATTTAATATATGCAATTTAACTTTTATATTTTAGTATATCTATATCATTTAATAAACTTTATCCCACTAAAATGGGTATATATTGTAGAGTTAAAATTGTCACATTAATAATTTATAAATCTATGTATTGGGATCATTTTATTGTCCATGTATGTAAAATGTTTACATATCATTTAGTTTATTTCTTTAGTATTTTTCCTAGTATTATAAATGCCAAGCAAACCTTAGTCTACTTTTAAGCAATTCTTATACTTTGACCTATCCTAAGGAGGATAGAATTGATGTGAAGATATTACAATATTTACAACAATGTCCATGATGATTACAACATTCAAACTATTAGAAAATCCTAATCCACTAATGTTTTTCTTTTTCTAAATGACTCCTTTATTTATTAATTTCTAAACTCATTAAATATTGCTTATATTAATCCCCCCTTCTATCCATTGAAATGACTCTTAATTATTTTCATTATCTCTTGTAACTTCCTAACATTTTGCTGAATCGTCTATATTCACTACAACTTTACATGTCTTTGGATCCTTTCTCAAATCTTAAAAAAACGTATTATTTTCGTTTTTAAGTCTCATATCCAGCTTCTTTAATATATTTTGTAAGTTATTTCCTGTATAAATTCTTTCCTACAACTAAGGTGAAGCTATTTAATTTATAATCATCTTTATGTTCTAAGCCTCCTTATTTTGTATCAAAATTATATCTTCTCGCCCAAAATAAATCCGTAGCTTTAACATCTCTTTTTCTTCGTTATTTCAAAATAAATCCGTTAGGTAGTCATATTCAAATTTATACACATCAATCTGAAGCTTTCTTGATATTTCTTTTACCGCCATGTTTTTTCTTAGCTTTTTTTCCCTCATCAGATAGGCATCCAACTATTTATCCGTTGTGGGTTAAACCTATAAAATGAAGTCATCTGGTTCTGTCAATGCCAAAGAGATACCAGAATCATCGCTGCGGCATTGACATACCAGAATCATCGCTGCCATGGAAGTTCTGCAACCCAATTTGAGAGATCCTATCAGCATACTAGACCCTGCCATGGAAGTTCTGCAACTCAATTTGAGAGATCCTATCAGCATACTAGACCTTCTTCAGGAAAATTTACAGGTTGAGTTTTTTGAGCTACCAGAGGAGGTCAAGGATTCGGTGAGCTCTCTCTTCAAGTCCTGCAAAGCAGTTTGTCCCCATTGCAGTTTTAGAGAGGCAAGGTATCGGTACCTTAATAATAAAATGAAATGCAAGTTTATTCAGCCGAGGTTTCAATGTCCCAATTGTGAGCACTGCTTTACAGTGGGTGGAAGAAATCATTATTCAACACGGAAGAGGAAATTCAAAAGTGAGAACCAAATTCAATCGTCAGAAAAGAAGCCCAATACCCAGTTTAGGGAGGCTCCAGTAATTACAGATTGGGCATATGATTTTGATTATGGATATGAAGGTCCTTCAATACAAAAAGAAACAATTGGAGCAGCAGGAGATGCTTTTGATTATGGATATGAAGGTCCTTCAATACAAAAAGAAACAATTGGAGCAGCAGGAGAAGATCCAATCAATTATGAGGAGAAATATCAAGCTGCTGGGGAGCTTTTCAATGATATAAGGGATTACTTTGATGGTCCAGGTTCAGAACTAACTCTGGACAATTCTGCCAAGACAGTAGATGAAGGAATGTCTAATTTCATCACCAAGCTTGTTGAAAAATACAATGAGAACATGAAGTCTGTTTGGGAATTTGAGCTCTGATTAATTTTTCCAGCGGCTTTGTACCATCAATCAAAAGGGAAAGAATTTTCATCTGTAGAAAGAATTAGATATTTCTGTCTGTTGTCCATTTTGTGTTGGATGAGTTGTGGACAATTTTGTGTTTTCAATGTAATAGATTTATGTAGGATTAGAATTTCTTTCCTTCTGATCTGTGAAGGAAATGTGTATGCAGATAAATTCTTTATTTACATATCAAAATGTAAATTAATATTCATATTAATAGCAATAGATTTTGAAATATTTCTGGCTTTGGAGACAATCTTAATAACAATAAATTTTGAAATATTTTGAACTTCAAAATGTTAAGATAATTATTAGGTTTGAATTCATTTTAAATATAATTTCATTAAAGATCAAGCAAATAGGATTGGCAGGCATACAATGTTTCCCAGGATATGGTGAAAACTCAAGTGTAAGAAATGGGAAAACACAATATCTTTAGAAGATGATTTCAAGATTTCACCGTCATATTTATACAGTTAAATAAAGATCTGCTGCCCTATTCAGTTGAGTCTTGGAAAAATATGTTATATTCATTTAATACTGTCAAATTCACACAGAGCCCAAAATGGGCAATCAGCGTATCCTTAAAGGAATACTTATCCTTGTTCATGGACTATGCCTTTCCCCATCTTAAAACCCTGTTAAAAACAACCTTTTAAAATGGCTCCACTTTTTATCTTATTAATGAATTTTCTAGATGAATAACAACACATAACTTCTCATTAATAAATCTTAGTTTTATTGAATTATATTTTATAATTTTTAACTTTTTAATTTAAGGAGTGGCAAGTAGTTAGTGGTATGTAGAATCTACTTAGTAATAGTTAGTTTTGCTTTTAATTTTTGTTCTTTTGTTTGTAAGCTGATTCTATTTTTTTTGTTAGGAGGTTTTATCTCAAACCCAAAAGCATCTTAGCTATCCAATAAGAAGCACGGACAATAGGGTGAAACCTCTTTGACTATGAGCCAAGGATTGAGGGGTATCCATTCTCCCAAAATCTTTTAAAACAAGACTTGATCCTTAATGAGTTCATTCACAACCATTATACTTCACCAATAGACCAAAGGCCCATTAATAGCTAGCTTTGTTTTGTCTAATTGACCTCCATGTATTTTGGTGTTCTTAGTTTCATACCTCATGAGACTAGTTTCTTTTGTCATTTGGCTACTACATTGTAATAGGGTCTAGGGCCTCATTTAATCATGTTTGTAATTTATTTTTTTAAAATACAAGTGGTTAAGCCACTATAAACTTTATATTGATTTTGAAAAGAGATATTACATTGCAGGAGTCCATATTGTCAAAAAAAGCTTATAACAGAAGCCATTAACTCCATGGATTGTCAAAATAGTAAAAAACAATAATTATAACTTAATCAAAAACATTTATAAATTTAATTTATTTTACAATAATTATATTTTTTGGTCGATAATAAGTTTTTATTTTATTGAAATATCTAAAACAAAGTTTACACTTCATGCAGTAAAAGCAAAACCCATACACCGAAAAATTGATTAACCAGTAGCATAACTGCAAAAACCCATTCCACCAAAATGACAACTAAAAACCTACTTCCTTGCACCTATACCAGCACCAGAAAATTCTATAACTACTCTATGCCCATAATCTCCCTATATCAACTACCCTGCCCTTCCACCTTTTTTCAACAAAAAACCAAACCCTGAAAGATCAATTACACAATATTTTCATATGATTCTCCCAGCTCCAGTGGCCCGATTTCATTCAGCGGCTTAGCTCTCTTCCGCGGACGTAAGCCTCTGAGTACACACATTTCCTCCTTCGCATACTCCTTGAGGTTTGCCAAAGTCATTTCCAACTCTACCAACTCTACGCAGATTTTTAAAGCCTTCCATCCTCACTCAGATCCTCTCTCCAGAGTTCCTTCGTGCGACCCTCCGGCCATCTTATGAACAAATGATTTAATTTCTCCAGTTCCAGGCTACCTCCATCCCGATCCTCAACCAAACCAATGCTTGGAATTGCTCGTTGCAGGATTGATTCCATGTTTCCCAAGAATTCTTTTGGCACCAAAGCTTTCATTACTCGCCTTACTTCATTTACAGGCTCCCCTACCTCCAATCCCCATGCCATTACCAATGAACATATATCTGATTTTGTTTAGTACTGGTGCGTCATCTTCTCAAACCCATCACCGAGTATAATCCTTACGGCTTGCACCGCTTCTTTTTCCTTCACCTTGAATAGCCCGCACAGTCTCTTCATGGAGGCTTTCCTTGTGAATGGGTCTAGTTTCTTATGCATAGACAATAAGAAACCTGCCTCCATCATCACATCACCTCTCCAACGGCTCCTTTGCACTTCACCTCTTTTTGTAGCCGCCCAACACACCCACCGCCTCCTTAAAATGAACTTCGATTGTGATGAGATTATAATTCACCTCACTTTGCCAGCCTAAACCATTAAATGACGATGTACTTCAGTGCCTCCATCTTCTCCCATACTCGAAATTCTTCTTGCTTTGAATTCTCATCGCACCTTGTGCCTTACGGAAGTCTTCCATTGTACTCCTGTACACCCTCCACCAGATCTTCCTCATTTATTGCTCTTAAATCTTAAAACATTACAACATCTATATCTGTCAAAGATAAAGCCCATTTCGAACGAGTGTTAGCCTCCATATTTCCCATTCGCCGTACGTGGCTCACCTTGAAAGCTTCAAAACGTGTTAATTCCTCCTCTATCCTTTTTATCATCCCTTGCAAATTCCATGCATTAATATTACCTTTGCTTATTGCTTGAATTGTTAGGAGCAAATCACCTTCTAGATGCACCTTAGAAACCCCTACTAACCTTGCTAGCTTGATTGCCATTAAGACAGTTGTTGTTTCCGCCACATTATTCATACCATCTTGCAACCTCATTGCTCCAAAGGCTATAACATTTCCATTCCAATCTCTGACTATACATCCAACCCCCGATGGGCCCAGATTTCTTTTTGTTGCTCCATCAAAATTTACTTTCCACCACCCTACTTCTGGTTTCTCCCATTTTACTTCATCAACTTTTACCCGTGTTGGATCAACCCAACCAAGCCCCTTAATGGGCTATTTTACAATAATTATTAACTTAATACAAATTGCTTGAATACATTTATCAAAATTTCAAGACATTCTATTTGCTTAAGAGTTGTTCTATTATACTTAGAATTTTAATTTAAGAATTATTTTTATTTTGTTACTACATTGAAAAGTATAGTATATATCATAAATCTATAAATTACCTTTAAAGTTATGATTATTATTAGATATTAATTACTTGATGTGTAACTAGAAAACAACTTTAAGTTAAGGGGATTTTATGTACATGCTCATGACATAAGAATCCTTGGTGTCATTGAAGAACACCTATTGGTGTTTATTATTATTTAATTTAGAGTTCTAATTATCAAATTTAATTTTCTTATGCATATTTTTATTTATTTATTTATCAAAATAATAAAATTTACTTAATCATTTGATTCTAATAAGTTTTCTCTTTTACCATTTGAAATAATGTCTGATTAACAATATTATTGTATTTAATCCACAATTAATTTTATTAAATTCAAGCTCGAAAAAGAGGGTTATGACAAGAAGTAATAGAATACTCCAATAGCTAATGTGTCTACTTTAATGACAACCCTATATTCTTTGATAGCAAGCTTATGCACTTAAGCAAGGTGAAACTAACCAAAAAAATTGGCACAAAGAGTATCCTCACTTGGCCCTGGCCATGTCTCTTTTGAGATCTAATTTAAACTCAATAATTTCAATCTCAATAATGTGCCCAACTTAGTTGGACTTTGTCAAAGCCTAGGACATAATCTTGTTACTTGTGTCATGGCACAATATATGCATTATGACTTATGAAGGATGGTCTAATAAATAGTAAATAATTTACAGGGTTGTTCTATTGGAAAGAAAGATTTACACTTATTGAAAGGAAACACATGTGCTTGAAGTAAACACAATCGCAAAAAAGCAAGTTGCAAAAAAATACTCCTCAAGTGAGAAAGTAAATTGTCGAAAGAAAATGTTTGCAAGAAAGTAAATGCTAAAGGAAAGTAAATTATTTTAACTTTCATAAATAGGTTAATTCACATGTATCACAAATAAAACAAACAACTTAAATATCTATATAGATAAATATTTACAATATTTTACTTAATGTAATATTTATCATAAAACAATAAATAGAACATAAAACAATAAACATAACACACTCCAAAAAACAACTAAAAATTCTGTTGGAATAGTTTGTTTGGTCAGATGAGTTGCAAAACGAAAGTTACACCCCTTTGCAACTTTACACTACTTGCATTTGACAATTTTTCGATCAACTAAAAAGTCATCACCACTGGAAAACACCTCCGGATATCAAAAACCGAGAGAGGTTATTGTAGAGGGGCCCAACGCGATCCCATAGCTTTAGACAAAAAGTTTATAAGTGTCACGGTTTTCAAGTAACAGCTCATCAAAGATTGCAACCATTTTGCACTTTGGAGTCTTAAGGGATTGAATTGGTTGAATATAGCTCAGATTAATTTGGCGTGTTTGGGTGTAAAAGAGGACCATGCCTAGCCTAAACGTACCCATCTGGACGTGTCGGAATAGTCCGTTTGGTCACAAGAGTTCCAAAACGAAAGTTACACCCCTTTGCAACTTTACACTGCTTGCATTTGACACTTTTTCCATCAATTGAAGAGTTGTCACCACTAGAAAATGCCTCTGAGATATCAAAAACGGAGAGATTCTATTGTAGAGGGGCCCAACACGATCCCGTAGCCTCAGACAAAAAGTTTCTAAGCATCACGGTTTTCGAGTAACAACCCATCAAATATTGCAGCCATTTTGCACTTTGGACTCTTAAGGGATTGAGTCAGTTGAACGTAGCTTAGACTAATTTGGCGTGTTTGGGTGTGAAAGAGGACCATGACTAGCCTAAACGTACCCATATGAACGTGTTGTAATAGTTCATTTGGTCACACGAGCTACAAAACAAAAGTTCACCCCTTTGCAACTTTACGCTACTTGCATTTGACACTTTTTCCATCAACTGAAAAATCGTCACCACTAGAAAATACCTTCAAAATATCAAAAGACAAGAGAGGTTATTGTAAAGGGGCCCAATGTCATCCCATAGCCTTAGACAAATTTTTTATAAGTGTCATGATTTCCATGTAACAACTCGTCAAAGATTGCAGCCATTTTGCACTCTGGACTCTTAAGGGATTGAGTCGGTTGAATGTAGCTTGGACTAATTCAATGTGTTTGGGTGTGAAAGAGGACCATGCCTAGCCTAAAAGTACCCATCCGTACGTTTTGGGACAATCCGTTTGGTCACACGAGTTGCAAAACGGAAGTTACACCCCTTTGCAACTTTACACTACTTACATTTGACACTTTTTCTGTCAACTGAAAAGTCGTCACCACTGGAAGACGCCTCCGAAATATCAAAAACTGAGAGAGTTTATTGTAGAGGGGCCCAACGCGATCCCGTAGCCTCAGACAAAAATTTTATAAGCATCACGGTTTCCGGGTAACATCCTATCAACGATTGTAGTCATTTTGCATTTTGGGCTCTGAAGGGATTGAGTCAGTTGAATGTAGGTTGAACTGATTCGACGTGTTTGGGTGCGAAAGAGGACCATTCTTAGCTTAAACGTATCCATCGGGATGTGTTGGAACTTGGAATAGTCCACTTGGTCATACGAGTTGTAGAACGAAAGTTACACCCCTTTGCAACTTTACACTGCTTGCATTTGACACCTTTTCCATCATTTGAAAAGTCGTCACCACTGGAAAACACCTCTAAGATATCAAAAATCGAGAGAGGTTATTGTAGAGGGGCCCAATGCAATCCCATAGCCTAAAAAAAAAAGTTTATAAGTGTCACGGTTTTCGAGTAACAACCCGTCAAAGATTGTAACCATTTTGCACTTTCGACTCTTAAGGGATTGAGCTGGTTGAATGTTGCTTGCACTGATTCGGTGTGTTTGGGTGCGAAAGTGGACCATTCCTAGCCTAAACGTACCCATTTGAACGTGTTGGAATATTCTGTTTGGTCACACGTGTTGCAGAACGAAAGTTACACCCCTTTGCAACTTTACACTGCTTGCATTTGACACTTTTTCCATCAACTGAAAAAGTCGTCACCATTGGAAAATGCCTCCGAGATATCAAAAAAAAATAGAGATTATTATAGAGGGGGCCAACGCAATACCGTAGCCTCAAACAAAATGTTTTTAAGCATCACGGTTTCCGAGTAACAGCCTGTCAAAGATTGCAGCCATTTTGGACTTTGGACTCTAAAGAGATTGAGCCAGTTGAATGTATCTCAGACTGATTCGATGTGTTTGGGTGCGAAAGAGGACCATGCCCAGCCTAAATGTACCCATGCGGATGTGGTGAAACAGTTTGTTTGGTCACACAAGTTGCAAAATGAAAGTTACACCCCTTTGCAACTTTACACTGCTTGTATTTGGATTCTTAAGGGATTTTGCTACTTTTTCCATCACTCATGCTTCCTTTCCTAAGTTTTATTTTTTAATTGAAACTGGAAATGTCCTTTGATATCCACCTAATGTCTTACTTGGTGATATTAGGCAGGATTGTGCAATGGTTCTCAAACATGTGCCATGCCTCAATAGAATGTGCTAAACAAGAAAGATTATGTTGTCAAAATGTTTGACCATTTTAATAACAACACTAATTATAATATCTTGTCCATTGATTGGATCTCCAAATTTATTAAAAATTTGAAAAATGTAATTGCCCTTTCATCTTTTGATAATGTCATCCAAAACCATCCTCTATCAAGTAAAGAAATCACTCTTTGTATGTATGGTGCTCCCATAATTCAAAAGACTAGCATTTCTCTCAAACCCATCGTTTATGCCTCTAATTCTCCTACCTACAAGCGAGTATCTCACCTACCTAAGTTAATCTCTCCTCTTGTATTTAAATATGACTCCTTCATAAGGATTCATCCCATTTTGTTGACTTTATCAAGGCCAAGAAGTTAGATGATGGAAACATGCTTATCAACTTCAATGTGGTGTTCTTCTTTACTCAAGTATGTGTCCAAGACTCCATTGAGTTAGTTAGGCTCAAAATAAATGATGAGTTTGCTTCCCTTATGGAATTGTTTAAAATCTACTTTTTTCACCTTCCAAGATGTGGTCTATGTGCAAGTTGATGGGTTGCCATGGGCTTTCATTTGTCTCCTATCCTAACTTTTAGCAACTTTCCCTCAACTACTTCCCTCTCAAGTCTAAATGGTGGAAGCACTATGTTTATGAACCAACATTTGTTGGCCCTAAGAAATTAAAACTCTTCCAAACCCATCTAAACAATGTCTCCAACTACA
>VDFB02186193.1:0-16869 GCA_007258455.2 Sequoia sempervirens
TAACTTTTTGATGTCTTGAGGATGTTTCCATTTTTTTTTGTAGGTTGGGGATGATTGGGAGATGTTTTTGATTGATCCTTCTGTCCTTGAAACATTTCCTACAAGGGATAGGTTTGGAAATACAGGGGACATGTCCCCAAGGCACATAGCTTTACGTTAATCAATTCAGTTTACAACTTGACCATCACACACTATTGGACTCAGAATATCACTATCTTGGTTATGTTGTTTTCCCATTGCCATCCAATCCTTAAGGTGGATATATTTGCTATTATAGGCATATGTGTTGGTCTATTTCCTTTTCCTCTTTTTGCCTAATTTGTGGCTTCTTTAGATATTTTCTAGAATTAGAAAACAAGGTCATTGCAGGGTAGAATGACCAGAAGCAACATAAAAGTGGTAAGTTGTAATGTCCCCCTTTTTTTGTAATGAGAGATTATAAGGGAATTAAATTAAATTAAATGATTTATAAAGTTGTCCATTTAAATAAATCTTAAGGATAACTTTATTATTATTTAATTTAATTAAAGTGAGTAATATTAAATATGGTAGTAATTTATTAAATATTCACTTTGGGAAAAGCAAAAGATAATAATAAAAAATTAGAAGGCGGTAAAAAGAAAGTCATAATGATCTTTTGGGAAATTATCTTCAAGAGTATTTTGGGAGAGCTTGGCTTTTTGGAAACTTGAGGATGAAAACCCTCGAGTTTAGTGGATTCGACGAAAACCCAAATCCATTTATAGGTGAATTCATTGCAGGATTCACATTGTGCTTCATTGATCAATTGATCGATTGTGGGAGATTTGTGAAGTCTTTTGCAAAGATAAATTTTAGGGGTTTGTGTTAATTCTCAGAGTTGAAGAGTTTATTGGATATTCAAGGTTGGAGGACTTTTATTGAAGCTTTGCAGAGGTAAGGGCAGAATTGAATATTATAGTTTTACAATTTGAAAGAATAAAATATTGTTGAACTTACTTAGCCTTACCTTATTCCCACGTCGATATCATAAGCTTTGAATATTCAAATTTAATGATGATCGGGCCGCTTATATAAGCTGCCTATGAGTATGCAAATTAAATGTTCAGTAAGAGCTAAGAGTCGCCAATGTAGGAAAGGCACAGTTATTGTTTCAGACTTGGTAAATTTCTTCGAATTGGATGAATGCTTTTATATTCCTAGTCGCGAAATACCTTTCAGCCTAAGCGTATGATATAGAGGATTGGTTGGTTATACTCTGATTGGTTGATTAATAGAGGGTGGTCATGAGTTGAATACTTATTGAATGTTGCGACAAACTTGTTATTGCTATTGAAGAATCGCTATCTAAGGGAAGATGGTGTTGGTGCGAATACCATCTTGAGTTGGCGGGTGTGTGTATTATAGTTGGTGTAAGTTTGTTGGAGTTGTGGTGTGGAAACTCATCTATTCCAAGGTTGGTGGTTGCAACATTTAACTATTTAAAGGAGGTCGAAACTTGCCTAATATATCACGTGGGGTGTTAGGAACCGAACAATTGAGGAGTAAGGTGATGTGGTTTAAAGTTCCGTCCACTTTGAACAAAGCCATCGCCTATGGTAGAGGCACAATTTATATGGGAAGGTCCGCAAAACTATTGAAACAATAGCTGGCTGCCACATCATGGTAAGGTGGACATAAAGGAAGAGCAAAGTGAATATAGTGGATGGCAGAAAGGCATATAGTATGCAAGCGTAGAAATTTGGGCGCTATCTATTAGTGCATCGTTGGTTCTATGAGAGGGGAGACGTTGGACGTGGGACTCTTTCCAGTCACACATTTGCTACAACGGGTTCAATGTATCTCAAGCAATTGCGGTTTGAAGGTTAGAGAGTAATACATGCTCATTCTATAATTACTTCTTCAGTATTTCAAACTAACAATTAATTTAATATAGATATATTTCAAATATTGAGAGATGCAAATTGTTTGTTACAATGCTCCTTAATATCAAGACTTTCCAATTGTAGATGTGAAGGAAAATAATTTGTTATAACTTATAACAATTATACTCTTTTACAATCACACTTTTTTCATATGCACATGCACATAAAATGTTTGATAAAATGATTACATAACTGAGAATGAGTTAAATTTTGGTATTAACAATTGGGGTAGCCTTTTACAGTGGTATCAAAGCTAATATCATGCCAACTTGGAGGGTTATGTACACCAATGACAGGACCAAACGTTATGCGGAAAGAGAACAAAAACAAAAACAATTTCAAATTTTCAAATTGTATCCAGAAGAGGACACATTTTCAGTTGCAGTAGCAGCAAGGCATCCACTTAGAGTTGCACAGGGAATTGAAACAATGGTGGGTTCAAGTAGTGAGAGCCCTCAAGATAGGACTGAAAGGAGATCTGAACATGACAGTGTACAAAATATACTAAATGATCTAGCGAGGGGACAACGACGGATGATGCAACAATTCATGCAATCACAATAGTAGTTAATCACAGCTACTGGCCAAATGTCTCAAGATTTGAATTCTCTCAGGGTAAATGAGCAATGTAGGAAATGATATTCCAAGAGGAGCTAGTATAGGTGGGCCACATAGACCTTTTCAACCTACGTTCACACCTAGGGAGGAAGAGGAAAAAACCCAACAGGAAGAGGAACAACCATTGTTTGATGAGGTAATGATAGTTTATGATGAGTATCACACACTCCCTCGTGCCATTAGAAATGAAATAACACTTAACCAATACATGAACCAACGGAAAGTCAGGAGAAGAACACAACAGGAACAAAGACCTCGAGGCCCACATAAGGAGTATAAGCATGCCTTGAGTAAACTTACTCTTCCTAATTTTGATGGTAGTTGGAAAAGCATGACACATGCTTGATACATAAGTTGGATACATTCCTGACTCTCAAACCCATGCTAGAAGCAAAAACAATTAAGTTTGCAACTTTACATTTGGAGGGACCAGCATATGATTGGTGACACATAATCATGCCTTGATTAATTCCTGTGATGAGTTTAGCAGCAAATTGATTGCAAGATTCGGTAGGAAGGATGTAGAGATGTATTTCCTTGAGTTGGCACTGATTAGGCAACAAGGGGATGTTGACAGTTACATTAATGAGTTTCAAAAGGTTGCTGTTATGGTTCTTGACATGTCAAAAAAGAGAGTAGTAATTCTGTTCATAGAGGGTTTGCATCCTAATTTGAGAGGTTTGGTGAAGGCTTTCAAGCCTAGTACTTTACAGGATGCTATCTAGATGGCACTTGAGCTTGAGACTACACAACCTACACATCAGCCCCAAAAGAAGAGTTTCAAGGATAATAAATCAAAATACAAACCAGACGGGAGAACTCTCAATCAACCTAAGCCTACGCCACCTAAGATGGATTTTGAAACAAGGAATGAGTTGCGTAGGAAGAAGTTATGTTTCGCTTGCAAGGAACCATGGGAACCCGGTCACAGGTGCCTTGGGAAGGCAAAACACATTACATAAGAGGTCATCTCCGATATTGATGAGGAGGCTGTATACACTAGTTCAGAAAGTGAACATGAGGAGCGGCCATTAGAGCACGGTGATGCTAATATAGGAGGTATGTCGAATGGGACTATTGCCTCATTATCAGGAGTTATTAAGTATCACCCTTTTAGAGTGAGGGGAGTCTTGAGTCGACATTGGGTTACCTATTTAGTTGATAGCGGGACAACTCATAATTGCATTGATGAGGGTTTAGAGGTGAAGAGGGGATTGCAGGTTGAGGATTTTCCAGGATTCAATGTAATGATGTTTGTGGATTCAAAATGAGTTGTACTAGGAAGGTTCCTTAGTTGAGCATTCAGTTGAGTGACTATATAGTCATTGATGATTTCTACGTGATTGGGATTGGTGAGACCGCTATTCTGGGAATCCGGTGGTTGCATTCACTTGGCAGATATAGTGAAGATTTTCAGACGATGGAGTTGGAGCTAATGTCAGATGGGAAGAAGATAGTTTGAGAGCTTTGGCAGATGGCACGCCCAAGGTAGTGACTACAACGAAAATGGAGGCTTTGTTTAGACATGGCGAGGTTGCAGGGGCAGCCCAATACTTTATGTCTTTTGAATCTTCTTCCAGTGATGACAGGAAATACCAGGTGGATGACATTGGTGTGAGTCATTGTTTTGTTGATATTCCAAATTTTATAGCCGAGTATGAGACAACATTGGGGAATCCAAGGTACACACAAGGCATAACATTCCATGATGCAGTTATTATTCCTTGCTTCTTGAGGACAACACTTCTTATCACATTGGAAGGACTCAAGGTATGTAAAGATTTTGTTATCATGGATTTAGCGAGAATGTTGAGTTTGAATTGGAGACATTATTGAGGGGTTGTTAAATGAGACATTGATGGATTCCAACTTTGAACCAGCTGTTCTTTATTCATTTTTAATCAGTGATCAAGTGTATCATATCCCTAGTTTGCTGAGTTGGCATAATTCCATCAATTTGCAGCAAGTGGGGGAATTTTCAGATTTGATTCAAGGCTTTTCATCTTACACATGCATGTTTAGTGGTTGTCCTACAATACTGAGCATAAAATCTTCAGATATTGCATTGATGATTGCAGCTGATCCTTGGGTTTGTGTGTGCAAAATAGTCTCTTCAGCCCTTGGAGTTTGAGTGAGGATGATTCTAAGGCTTGTGATTCACAAAATTGCGTGATTGTTAGATTGCTTCACAAGGTAATGCAGGGAGATAGAATTGCTGATTTCAGTTGGATCAGAGTGGAGCAACAAATTCGTGGTGGAGCATTCATAAGATTGATATAGGATCCTAGTAATTAGCCAGGTAATATAGGTACAAATTACTTGGGGACAAGCAATCTTTGACAAGGGAGGATTGTAATGTCCCCTTTTCTGTGTAATAAGAGATTATAAGGGAATTAAATTAAATGAAATGATTTATAAAGTTGTCCATTTAAAATAAATCTTAAGGATAAATTTATTATTATTTAATTTAGTTAAAGTGACTAGTATTAAATATGGTGGTAATTTATTAAATAGTCACTTTGGGAAAAGCAAAAGATAATAATAAAAAATTAAAAGTTGGTGAAGTATAAAAGGTGGTGAAAAAGGAATTCATAATGATCTTTTGGGAAATTATCTTTTGGAGTATTTTGGGAGAGCTTGGCTTTTTGGAAACTTGAGGACAAAAACCTTTAACAATTTACAGGTGAATTCATTGCAGGATTCACATTGTGCTTTATTGATCACTTGATCGACTGTGGGAAATTTGTGAAGTCTTCTGCAAAGACAAATTTTAGGGCTTTGTGTTAATTCTTAGAGTTAAAGAGTTTTTGGGATATTCAAGGTTGGAGGACTCTTATTGAAGCTTTGTAGAGGTAAGGGTAGAATTGAATATTATAGTTTTACAATTTGAAAGAATAAAATATTGTTGAACTTACTCAACCTTACCTTATTCCCATGCCAATATCATAAGTGTTGAATATTCAAATTTAATGATGATCGGGCTGCTTATATAAGCCGCCTATGAGTAATGCAAATTAAATATCTAGGAAGAGCTAAGAGTTGCTGATTTAGGAAAGGAATGATTATTTGTTGCAAACTTGGTAAAGTTCTTCGAATTGGATGAATGCTTTTATATTCCTGGCTGCCAAATACCTTTTAGCTTGAGTGTATGATATAGAGGATTAGTTGGCTATTCTCTGATTGTTTGATTGATATAGGGTGGTCATGAGTTGAATACGTATTGAATGTTGCGGTAGACTTGTTATCGCTATTGAAGAATCGCTATCTAAGGGAAGACGGTGTTGGTGCAAATACCATCTTGAGTTGGCAGTTGTGTGTATTATAGTTGGTGTAAGTTTGTTGGAGCTGTGGTGTGGAAACTCATCTATTCCAAGGTTGGTGGTCACAACATTTAATTATTTTAAGGAGGTTGAAACCTACCTAATATATAATGTGCGGTGTTAGGAACCGAACAATTAAAGGAGTAAGGTGATGTGGTTTAAAGTTCCGCCCACTATGAAAAAAGCCATTGTCTATGGTAGAGGAACAATTTATATGGGAAGGTTTGCAAGACTTTGAAACAATAGTTGGTCGCCACATCATGTTGAGGTGGACGTAAAGGAAGAGCAAAGTGAATATAGTGGATGGCAGAAAGGTGTATAGTATGCGAGCGTAGAAATTTGGGCACTATCTATTAGTGCATCGTTGGTTTTGTGAGAGGGGAGACATTGGACGTGGGATTGTTTCCAGTCACACATTTGCTACAATGGGATCAATGTATCTCAAGTTGTTGCAATTTAAAGGTTAGAGAGTAATACATGCTCATTCTATAATCAGTTCTTCAGTATTTCAAACTGACACAATATATTTCAAATATTGAGAGCTTCAAATTGTTTGTTACAATGCTCCTTAATATCAAGACTTTCCAATTGAAGATGTGAAGGAAAATAATTTGTTATAACAATTATACTCTTTTACAATCAAACTTCTTTCATATGCACATGCACATAAAATGTTTGATAAAATGACTACATAACTGAGAATGAGTCAAATTTTGGTATTGACAATTGGGGTAGCCTTTAATATCAGTGCTTTTTTGAAATTGGAAGTATTCAAGAAAGTCTTAGATTGAAATTTCCTATAACTTATATGATGAATTTCTTATATATGAATAGTTGAAATTTCTTATATTTAAATTTTTCTCCCAATTTTAAAAATTTTTGTAGCCAAGTAGGTAAAACTCCCACCTATTATGGGTAGTTGAGAGTTACTACTCCTCTAGGAATTATTTGCCTCTATTTTGCTATATAAAGTTTAAACAACCCTCACCTCTCCCATGGCTAGTTCACTAGTTCACTTGTTCGTGAGTGTTAGTTTAGTGCTAAGGGAGCGCTGAGTTTGTTCATCTCTGGATTCTAGTCTTGTTTTCCTTCAATCATTTTGATCTTGGGTGGCTTTATAGCCAAATCTAACATGGTATTAGAGCTGGTTGTGAGTTGTCTGTTAACAGTATTTTCAATCCATTCTTGAAAGCAAAGTATGCGCTTCTCTTGCATCCTATGATGACTTAGAAAATCAGAAACGCTTGATAGAGATCTCAATTTCTGGGGGACTTCCTTTCTATTGCCTTTAATTTCAGGTATTTTAGAGCTTCCTAGAAACATTCTGACCTCACCATTGAGTTCAGAGTAGTTGGAAAAGTCAAAATAGACTTTTATTTCATCCAAATTGGACACTGGATGTGAGATCCATGAAGGGTTGAAGAACAGAGGTTTATTGTGAAGATCCGCAAGACTCCTAAAAATCGAGGCACTTTGAGGCAAAACGGATTGCGCCATCGTGTCTAGAAGGTCCAAAACCCTAAGATTGATTGTCAAATTGTCAATTTTGCAAAAGTTGATTTTGGGGCAATTTTTTTTTGCAGGCAGGACCGTATGGTCCACCTGTGCAGTGTATGGTACAAAAAAATATTTTTTAATTTAAAATTTTCTACATTATCAAAAAAAAATATTTTCAAAAGTAAATTGCGGTTTTTTATTATAAAATAAAAGTTTGAAAATCAATACAAAAATAAAATTAAAAACAAAAGGGACTTGCGTAGGTCTTGTACAGGCTTTGCGCAGGCCCGTACCCTGCAAGGGTACCGTGGGTACCCATAAGGCCCCGCACCCTTAAAGAGTTGTAGTCCCTTGTGAGGCCACCGTAATGTCCCCGCTTTTGCACTTCACTTTTTAGTGATTGGTAGCCTATTCTCAGTGTGCTGTCGGCAAGTCAGTGGCAGAATTAGGGTTTCCAGCTGTTTGATGGGTTCTCTTGAAGATTCAGGGTTCTGCTTGTTGGAGCTTGGTTGTTTGGATTCTGGATTCCTTCTGGGTTTTCAGAGAGCTTCGTAGAGGTATGACTTACAACTGTGTCGGGCAACCTTTCCAATCCTACTATTTTTAGTAAGTTATGACTCCGCCACATCTCTCGAGTTTGGGATTTTGAGTGCGGATTTTTCCGGTTTTCGAAAGCTTCAATGGTGTCGCATGCAAATTTCTTGATCCAGTTAATTTTCCGAATTTACTATTTTTAGTAAATTCTATTTTGGCAAGTTAACTACCAAGACTACCAACTTCCTCTCTTCCTCGCGCTCATTGGGTAATTCTGAATTTTGGCGTAAGGTGTTCATTTTGGAGGAATAAGTATTTTAAAGACAATAATGTTTTATTTTATAAAATAACCCCTTGTCCTAGTATTATGACTTTAAGTTGTTTTAAAGAAGGGGACCTTGAGGGGTATTGTCTCATGAAGGAAATATTTTATATTTCTAAAGTCAAAAAATATTACTTGGAGAAAAGAACGCCTTTTATGAAGGAAAATATTTTAAAATAAAGAAATATTAACTTCATGAAAGGGGGCGCCCAAATTGGAGGGAAAAGAAGACAGTTACAAAATTGAAAATTAGGGTTTCTTTCTAGAAGCTTCCGGAGGGTCCTCTCAAAATTATAAAAGGGAGCTTTGGGTCTTCATTTGGAGATCTTATGACTTCTATATTGTTATGCTGCCGAAATGGTAACAGGATTGCTTCGAGGAATGAATGCCTCCTAGCTTGGGCTCGACTTCGTGCTTGAGAGATAGCACCTAGTAGAGAGAGTTATTTAATATCATAGCCTATCTCGGTTTCACTCATAAATCAAAAAATACAAAAAGAGTTGTTCTGGGTATTGTCTCATTGGTTTTCTCTGTTGGAAGAGACCCTTCATGAATATTTGCAGATTTTAATACGAAGTTTATGATTTTATAAAGCAAATTCGTCATTCCTTGTAGGGCGCCCTTTCTAGAGTGCTTTGGGATCCGTGCCATTAATTAATAGCCACTTTTGGCTGTCCTTTCTCATAACTAAACTAGGCGCCATCATTTTAAGAGTATTTTGCATCAGTTTTCATGTAATTTGAGTGAGAAATGAGTGAGTTGTGAGCTTTCATTGAGTTTATGCTAAGTAGCCGGTTCGGGTTCGGGTTCGGGTTCGGGTTCGCGGGTTCGGTTCGTCGGTTCGGCAAAATTTTTTGGGGGTGGGTTCGGTTCGTCTTGGGTTCGTTAGTACAAATTACAAAAACATGTAAAAAATATATAAATTTATTGTTAAAAATAAATTATTAATATAAAATTTTAATTAATCAGTTAACAATTAATTATAACTTTATAAGTCTATAAATTTATAAGCTATATTTATAATTATATAATTATAATAACAATTAATAAATACAAATTAAATTATTATACTATATATATTATAAATTTATAAAACAATTATTGCTAATATTTATATTTATCATATTTATATTATAAATAATTTATTATTATATTATTATATTTATATTAATAATTTATTTTTAACAATTATAATAACAAATAATAAATACAAATTAAATTATTATACTATATATATTATAAATTTATAAAACAATTATTATTTATTGCTAATATTTGTATTTATCATATTTACAGCTTTCTGCATATACGTATCTTCGTTCATCTGTTTCGCTCTGCATGGAAATATGGATAAGACCATGTGACAATTTTACAGAAAGGCTCTGCACCATCCAGGAACCCTCGGTTTTATTTTCGCGACTACTGTAACGGCCCACGGGTGTAGCCTGCAACTCGGAACCCTCGGTTTTATTTTCGCGACTACTGTAACGGCCCACGGGTGTAGCCTGCAACTCGGAACCCTCGACATCCAACAGTAATGGGCAGAAAACAAATTAAATCGAAGTCTGAAATTGTTCTTTTTCGCACAGAGGAACCAGATCCGAACCCATAGAAGGACCGGACCAGGACCCGGACCCAGTGCGAACCCGGACCAGGACCTGGGCCAAAACCCTGTGAACCGGCTACATTGAGTTTATGTATTGCTGGTTCTGTAATTCATGTTGCTGGTCTGTCAGATCAGACTTGAGAAAATTGCATATTAGCGAAGGACGGGTGTTAGGAATTCATTATTGACCTAGTGGATGACATCTTTACTATTGCAACAACTTGTAGAGCTTAAATCCTTGATCTTGCAGGCATTCTACTTCTCATTGTAAGCTGAACAGTAGTACTGTCAGCATTTCTCTCAGTTTTGCTTATCATGTTTGTAATTGCCCACTGAATAAGTGGAAGAGGCTGGCTTGCCGCCTATTTACTTTGATTTGCATTGTAATATCATACATCTCCGCCCTATGGTAGCTCCATTCCCACTCCGGGTTTGAAAGCACATTCTGGGTGTTGAGTTTATTTCGAAGTTGCATTTGTATTTCTTTAAATCTCCACCATATGGTCGCCTCATTCCATTCTGGTTTGGGTAGCACATACTTGGTGTTGAGTTACTTTCAGTTGCAGTTCTGATTTATTGTACTGACGATCCTCTTGCCATATGACAGCCTCTCTCATGTTGAGGTTGAGTGCGCATTCTTGGCAATGAGTTATATTGTAACTGCTGGTTTGATTTATCTAACCCTAATGGGTGCCTTCTGTATGTTGTTGTAATTGCATTAAAAAATCGGAAAAAATTTGGTCCGGTTCATTCACCACAAACCCCTTTTACAAAGGGGCTATGTGGGGTGGCTCCACCCCCACACACACTCCCTTTAATTTTCTACAAAATTTTTTTCATTAAAACAAAAAAATATATAAAATAAAAACATTCAAAAGTGCTTGCGCCCTCTATACATTCTGTGTGCCTCGACCTCTGTGCAATCCTTTGGGCACAACCTCCAAACTTGGCGGTTTTCTTAGATTTGGAGGTCTATTTTTATCTGGCAGTTTTCAAATTTGGCAAACTTCTACATTTATCTGGTGGTTTGTATAGTTGGCGGATTTGTTAAAATTAGAGCAGTTTTGCCAAATTTGGCAAGAGTTGACTTTTGAATTTCATGACCCCTCCCCATTGAAGTTTTGCTTTTTGCCATGCATCTTCAGATTTCTCGTTCATAGTCATTTCAGCACAATTTTTTTTGATTTGGAGTAAAATATTGCACTCTACATAGTGAAGTAATCAATTTTTGCTCAAGTTATCCCGTTTTTCCAGAAAATCAGTTTTTTCATTAGATCTGAAGGATAGTTCTCGTGTTTTGAACTTCAAGCAGCTGTAACTTTTACATACGACCTTGGATTGTGGTGTTTTTTTTTTTGAAATTGAATATTTTTTCGAGCACTACATAGTGGTGCTAGTTTTAGGTTCTCATTTAGAGATTTAATGTACTTTCAGTATTTGAGTCCATTTTTGGACATTGTAAAACTCTGCATTGTAAACACACTGATTTATAAAGTGCCAAATCATATTTTGTTGGGGGGGATTCTTGATTGAGTGAAAAGGGGGGGTCTCTTGTGGTGTTTTTTGATTTGCTTGCTTGTACTCTTCTTTTCGTGCACATATGGATCATTCTAAGGTTCCTTTGCTAACACCTTATAATTATGCAACATGGCATCAACATGCATAGAATGCCTTAATGCAACTTGAGTATATTGCATATGTTGAACAAAAGGTAGTTGAACCTACAGATGATAAGGAAAAAATAAAATGGATGCTTGAACATACAAAAGCTCTTGGAGTTGGATGTCTTCATAGTTTTGTTTCCCTTGATCTTATGTTTCAAATTGAAGCATGTACAAATTCACATGATGCTTGGAAAAAATTAAAATGTTTGTATGGAACAACAGATGAAGTCAAAGGCTATCAGATTGACAATGAATTGATGAGCCTTGATCCAAAGAATTTTGGCAACATCTAGGATTAAATTACTAAGGTTAATGATCTGAGAGCACAATGTAAAGCATGTGGTATTGAGAAAAAGGACATTCAGTTAATCTATAATGTATTGAATAAACTTGGTCTTGAATTTGCAGCTTTTGTTTCTAGCTTCCATAACCATAGGCTGACTATGGGATCTACATATACTATGCCTTCATTTGCATCTTTTTTTGAGATGTTAATGCATGAACAACAAAAGCTTCTTTCCATGGGTCTCATAAAGCCATCACAGACTCGGGCTTTGTTGGTTGGTTAGCCTAAGGTATCGAAAGAGTTAGGACAATTTGACAAGAAACAAAAAAAATCAAAGAAAAATCCACACACAGATCAAGCATAGAACAAATCCTGTTCAAGGGAGGACTCATCTAAGAAGGAGAAACTTACTTGTGCATACTGCAAGAGGATTGCACTTGAAGAACATTCTTTTTAGAAGGAGATTGATGAACTGGAACATCTTCTTAAGAAGACCAACATTGATCTACCTTCTAGAATGTCTGAGTCAACTTCTTCTTCACGTTCTAAACAGTCAGGATCCGGTGAGGATAAAGGTCATGTAGGTTTTGTTTCCGAGTCAAAGAAAAACAAAGGTAAAGCTCTTTGTGCTTCTACAAGTCATGAATCGGGGAAATGGCTTCTAGATTATGGAGCTTCTCATCATATGGCTTCTACATAGTCTATGTTCTCCTCTTTTGAGCCGTGTGTTATGCCACCTATTCTGATGGGCAACAATACTTACTTGAATGTAAGTGGGAGGGGATCTGTTGATATTGGGGATGGCACCTTTGTGAATGGTAAAAGCATTCATTCTACATTAACAAAAAAAAAGATTACATAATATAGAAGTTACATAATATTGTAGATATTAAATATCTACCTACTATTTACCTACTGACTATTGTAGAAACTACAGTAGATAATTGACCATTAAAATGATGAATATATTATTATTCTAACACCCTCCCTTAGTGGTCAACCCATCAACAACACCAAGTTGCCCCCTGAATTTGACAAACTTATCCGGGCTCAGAGACTTGGTGAGAATATCTGCAGTCTAATCCGCTGTTGGAACATACTGCAGCTGAACTGATCCGTCTTCTACTGGCTTGCGGATGTAATGACAATGAAGCTCGACATGCTTGGTACGTTCATGGAAGACAAAATTTTTGGCCAGTTTGAGCAACCCCTTGATTATTAGTGTACAAGGGAGAAGGTCCTGCTTGTGACATGTATATGTCAGAAAGCATCCTGCAAGAGCCAAACTACCTCACATGTTGCTTTAATAGTTCCTCGATATTCAACTTCAGTCAAGGAAAGAGCCACTGCCTGTTGCTTCTTGCTGGTCCATGTTACAACACCTGTACCCAAACTGAATACATACCCAGAAGTGGATTTTCTGTCATCCACTGAACCTGCCCAATCTGAATCTGTATAACCAATCAGCTTTGGATCCTTGCATCTGCCATACAAAATGCCATAATCTGAAGTGCCCTTAACATATCTTAGCACGCGCTTCGCTGCAATCCAATGATCAACTTTTGGAGCTGTCATGAAGCGAAAAATGTAGCACATGGCAAAATTGATGACAGGTCTAGTGGCAGTGAGGTAGATGAGACTGCCCACTAGTTGCTTGAATGCCGTTTCATCGATTGGAGGTGCATTAGAGTTGGCTGACAACTTCAGCCCCTTCTCCATAGGTGTGGAGGTAGGTTTGCAGTCCTGCATCCGAAATTTGTCAAACAGACTTCGAGCATATTTAGATTGAGAGATAAAATTACTATTAGTTGTTTGCCAAACCTCAATACCCAAACAGTAATGGAGAAGCCCCAAATCTGTCATGTCAAAAGCTTGACACAAATCCTGTTTGATTGCTGCAATCAAATGTGCTGAACTGCTAGTAATGATCAAGTCATCAACATAGATAACAAGAAACAAAATATCATCACTAGAGTGTTTGACATACAAATTATTGTCAGAAGGGTTGCGCTGAAAACCATGATCAACTAAGTACTGATCAATCTTGATGTACCATGCACGGGGAGCCTGCTTTAGTCCATAGAGTGCTTTCACAAGCCTACATACTTGATGCTCTTTGCCAGCAACCTTGAAACCAAGAGGCTGCATCATGTAGACTTCTTCCTGCAAATCACCGTTAAGGCACTCTTGACATCCATCTGATGAACCGTCCATCCAAATTGAGCTGCAATAGCGAGAAGAAGACGAATTATGCTCATCTTGGTAGTAGGAGCAAAGTCTCCTCGTAGTCAATACCCTCCCGCTGTGTGAATCCCCGAGCAACTAATCTGGCCTTGTATTTATCCAGAGTACCATCGGCATGATACTTGACCTTATAAACCCATTTGCGGCTGATAGGTTTCTTCCTAGGAGGAAGATTACAAAGAACCCAAGTGTGATTCTTCAGAAGATTATGGTATTCTGTCTGCATAGCCTTTTCCCACTCTGGAATTCCTTTAGCCTCTGAATATGTACGAGGCTCATAGATGCTGTGGATGTTGGCCATAAGAGCAAAATTGATTGTGTTGCTGCTTGCTTTGTCTATGAGTTGATCTGCCCTCAATGAGTTCATCATCATGAAGATCATCGATAGTCTTGAGCCACCACTTAGGCCAATGAGTAGAAGTACCAACATTTGGGATAGGAGAAACATCATCTCTTGGGATTTTTGGAACAAAATCATCTGGATGTGAGTCATGAGGAAAATTAGGTGGTGCTAGATCATGACTTGTAGACTCCTCATCTTCAGAGTCAATGCTCTGAAGCCCTCCCATCATGGGAACCAAGAGGAAGACCAACACCCTCATTAGAAGCCTTCATAGGCTGATCCGTAGGACTGGTAATAGGAAGAAATGGACCAGTAGTCTCATCAATCACAACATCACGACTGAATATGAGACGATCTTTCGCCACATAAATCAACTTGTATGCCTTGTGATTGTCGTTGTAACCAATAAACATAAGTGTTTGGCTCTTGGAGTCCAACTTGGCACGCTTGGCTTCTGGAATCCATACATGAGTTGTAGAACTGAAGACTTTTAGATGGCCCACCTTAGGCTTACGTCCTGACCAGGCTTCTTCAGGAGTCATCTTCTTAACGGCCTATGTAGGTGACCGATTCAGGAGGTAGACTGCAGTATAAACTGCTTCAGCCTAGTATTTCTTTGGTGCATTTCTGTACTCCAGCATAGAACGAGCCATTTCAGTAATGGTGCGATTCCTACGTTCAACGACACCATTTTGCTGAGGGGTGTAGGGTGTGGTAAGTTGGCGCTTAATGCCGTGTGTAGCACAAAAAGAAGAGAAGTCAATTGAACAAAACTCCCCCCCATTATCTGACCTTAGAGTGACAATCTAAGACCCTGATTCCTTCTCAACTAAGGCCTTAAATTGCTGAAATGTGCTGAACACATCCGATTTATGTTTCAAAAAATACACCCACATTTTTTGATTGAAATCATCAACAAATAATAAAAAGTACTTGGACCCAGTAACAGATGGAGTGTTCATTGGTCCACATACATTAGCGTGAACCAATTGAAGTACCTTGGAGGCTCGCCAAGAATCACCATCCGATAATGGTGTCCGATGTTGCTTCCTAGCTTGACAGGCTCCACAAACTCCATGATTTTGAGTTTGGATCTCAGGTAGACCAGCAACCAAACCCTCCCGAGACAGTTGAGAGAGATAGTGCACATTCAAATGCCCATAACGTTGATGCCAAAGTTTGCTGATGGTTGTACTGTTGGTGGCCAGAGCATGCTCTTGAGAATCATCGGAATCAACAAGTCTGTACAGATCGTGATCCTCAAGCCCCATAGCTATTGTAGTACGAGTCTCCCTATCAACGATGCTGTAGGTGGACGAACTGAAAACATCCAATTGGGGAGAATGCCTCATGATCTAACTGACGGAGAGAACGTTACGTTCCATGCCTGGAACATAGTAGACATCGAGAAAGAGTAAATTTCTTCCTCCTGAGTGAATCTAGACAGTGCCCTTACCAGCAACTGTGTACTCTTCACCCCCTCCAAAAATGACAGAATTAGAGAATGGTTCGAATTTGGTGAACCAATCTCGACGATTAGTAAAATTGAGTGTACTGGATCTGCTGTTCTCTTGGCCATAAACGTATAGAATGCAAATTCTTTCTGCTCAGTGTGCTTCGCGACATTTGCCTTTTGTGGAGACCCTCCCTATTTCTTTTGTTCAGAAGCCAACCGAATGCGACAGTCAGCCTTCATGTGACCGTATTTATGGCAATAATTGCACTGAATGTTCTTCTTGCTGTCCTGAGAAGAACCAGAGCCTTTCGGCTGAGAAGTTTGAGCCTTCCCTTTGTTCTTAGTAGAAGATTTGGCAGAGAGCGCTTGTTCTGTGGAGGTGGAACTGGTATTGCTTCCAAACTGCTGTCTCTAGCGATCCTGCTGCAAGAGGATAGTACACAGCTCCAGAAACTTCAGATCAACATTAACAAACGTAATGTTGAGAGTCTCGATGAAATGTTCATAAGACTTAGGCAAACTTTTCAAAGTAATGACGACCATGTCCTCTTCCATTGTGCGTCCCATTGCCTCCAATTGGTCACGAATTTCTTTTATTTTTGTCAGATGCTCCTGGAGAGGGGTCTTTTCGTCCATCATTATCGAAAAGAGTATGTTCTTAAGAAAGAATGCACAACTCTTATCTGACGTTTCGTGGAGATCCTTCAGGTACGTCCAGACCTTGGTAGCTGTTTTGCCTCACGGCACTTGTGGTAGTTGGTTGTCAGTGACTGAAAGCTTGATGAGCATGACAGCTTCCCGGTTGCGTTCATCCCATTTGTCTTGGTCTTTTCCAGCTACAGTGAGACGAGTTGAGTTTCCCAAAACGACTTGATCGAGGCAACGATATTCATAGATTGTAATCATGCGCTGCTTCCAGGGGTTGTAATTCTTCTTGTTGAACTTTTGGCTGCTTTCGAGCATTATATTTGTCAGAGATGCCATCACATACATTGAGGTCAAACTGGTGAAGGAAAAAAGAAAACAAAAACAACACAAATTCAAAGCAGAAACCCTAGAATGGATTTCGAGGCAC
>VDFB02186194.1:0-12612 GCA_007258455.2 Sequoia sempervirens
AAAAATCATTGAAAAATCAGTCGGATCTGAGAGGAAAATCACTAAAAAATTGACCAAAAGGTATGAAGTTCAAGATGAAATTTTGTCTAAGTCTGGAAAATTCGCCATGTTCAGCCTTGAGGAAGTTGGCCCCTAAAATGTGGGACGAAGAGAAAATGGCAAAGACCCTTGCAAGTCCACCTTGTCTTGGTCAAAAGGAAAATAGCATAAAGCCAGCCCTTAAAAAGTGGGTCGTAGAGAGAAATGGAAAGCACCTTCCAAAGTCCGCCCAGCAAGAAGGATGGCAAGGCTTCTTTGAAGTCCGCCCTAGAAAAGAGGGACGTCCAAGGGAGTGTGAAGTCCGCCTAGACTTGGCAGAGGCCATTCAAAGTCCGCCCAACCTTGTTGGAAGATGGCTAAGAGGTAGGATAGTCCGCCTTGGACTTGGCAAGATGCCTTTGAAGTCCGCCCAAGCCTTGAGGAGCTTGGCAAAAACCTTGGAAAGTCCGCCACACCTTGGCCAAACACTTGGGAAGTCCGCCATGGCCTATAAAGAGAAAAATTAAAAATTTTGCCAAGTGTTTGAGGCCTAGTAAAGGAAAATCCGAAAATTTGCCTAAGTATAGAGGCCTAAAAGGAAGGAAAATTAAAATTTTGGCTAAGTATTTTAACATTTTCAAGAGGAGAAATGCTAAATTTGAAAGGCAAGCCTATTGGAAAGCCCGCCATACCTTGAGGAAAGATGGAGAAGACATTGGAAAGTCCACCTGGGACATGGCAAAGAATAAAGTGAAGTTCGCCTAGACATGGGAAGAAAAGGAAGATTAAAATTTTTGCCTAAGTATGGATGTCTGGAGAGAAAACTTGATAAAGTTGGCCAATTACACAGAGAAAAATGCACAAGGCAAAGAGGTAGGAAAGTCTACCCTTGGCTAAGAGGGTTAAAATTTTGTCAAATATCATGGAATTTTGCCTAAGGAAGACATCCAGACAAAGACTTTGCCTAGAGAAATTCATCCGAGCAAGAGAAAAATTGACTTTGGCATAAGAAAATTTGCCCGACGCAATTCAAAGCCCACCATGGCAGCAGAAAATGAGGATCTGGCATAACATTTGTCGACAGAACGGCTAAAATTGACTTGGCTAGACGAAATTGGGAATGAAATTGGAAAATAAACTTTTAGCCAAAGAAAATGGAGAGAAAATCAAAATAGCCATGGGTCCAAAACGAACGGGTTGGAAATAAATTAAAATATTTTAATATTTTAATAATTTATTTCCAAATACTCTGAAATTTAAAAGCCTTGGACAAAATTAAATTCGCCAGACGTGTATTGGAGGAAAATAAATTGCGCCGAACAAAGATAAGATCCAACAGGCAAAATTAAATTCGCCATGATTTAAAACTTGGAAGATCGAATTTAATTAGACATTTAATGTTTATTTTCAAAAAAAAAAATTCAAGAATTAAAGATAAACATTTCAAGCAAAAAAATCGAATTTTTGAAAATCAAAGAGATTTGCCTGGATAAGATCGCCATGGATTCTTTTCGAAAAATAAAGGAAACTTGCCTGTTTGAACAAAAGAAAACAAATCGAGATCGAGAGAAAAGAAGGCAGTTGCTAAAACAAATCAAGTTCTTCAGCATTATAATGAGTTTCAGCAACTCATTTTTCACAAACACATCTGAAGAAAAGTTAATCTCTCTCGAAATTCTAAGGCAATCAAGTTTTCAGCAGGCAAGATCGAATTTCCTAGAGGAAGAAGTAATTTTATGCTGAAGAAGAATTTTTTTTCGAGGGAGGAAAGGATTTATTTACTGAAGTTGAATTTCTGTGCAAGAGGGGTGCACTTCATCACTTGCTTTTTGATTAAATCCTCAAAGTTTAAATCTGATTTGCAGCCAGAAGTCTTTTACTGAGGTTTGAAGTTCAATTGAATAAGTTCGCCATTCATCTTTTGTCTCTTTCATGTTGGTTAAGTTCTGGCTAAAATTTCAGCTTAATCCATTTACTTTCAGCTTGCTTTTTGGCAGAAGTTTAATTATTTAATAAGCTGAAAGTAGAATATTCGAACACAAGGCGCGAATTAAATTATTTTAAAAAAAGTCTCTGTATTAATGTTAGTATTTTTGACTGCAGGTTGATGACCACGTCGGGAGCATTGTCAAAGAAAGTGCCAATGAAGTTCGCCAGCAAAGGCGCACAAAGAGAGTCGAAAATAAATTCAAAGTGGAAAAATGTTGCAGACATTGATCTGGGACATGTCGACTTCGAAGAGTTCAAGAAAAGAGTATATGGACAGAACGGACTTCCAACACCAATTGCCAGAAGAACGGTGAGAAATGGAATATTTCAGGCAACTGGATTCCCGCTTGCAATGGATTGTGCTGAATTGATGGTAGAATGTGCCATCCACTACAATGTTCAGACAAGACAGATCATTGCACTTGACGGCAGAATTTTGGCACACTTGGGCAAGGTAGCAATTCAAGAGGCATTTGGCATCCCAGCGCATTCTCGTACTGTCTACAGGACCAAAGAGGAAGCTAGGCATTTGTATGACAACCAGCCAGACTTATGCGCCACAAATGTTAACAAGGCATGGCTGGAGAAGCCTAAAGCATCAATAAAGAAGATGCCTAAGAGGCCGCGCCGAACAGATTTCAAAGAAGATTATGGGAACATCATATTGATGTTGAACAGAATAGCTGGCAACCCTCAAGGAGCATTTTTCGAAAATTGGATGTATTACTTCATAGACGAAATCACTTCCGGCGTAAAAATGTTCAATTGGTCTCGAATGATAAGTAACAATCTTCACGAGCAATTGGTCAATTTGGAAGAGACTAAGTCTTTTCACATGAGCTCGTATATTGTCTACTTATTGGCCAAGTCATATAAATACTCAGGATTAGTTTGCAAAGGCAAAGTGGGCAACGGAGAAAATGAACTCAGACCTTATGATTGCTACCCACAACTCCAGTTGAAGGAGAAGTCCCATTTCAGAAGGGTGCATGATGCCTTCTTGATGCATATTACCAGAACACTTCAAGGAGGAGTGCATCAAAGGCTGAGTCATGAGGCGAAGAGTTTGATTAGTAAATACGGATCCTGGTTCATCCAGTTTCCAAAATTTACGTATGTCAGGATCCAGGGATTTACTAGAAATCCCTATAAGTTGCCCATCTATCCGACAAATTGGATGATCCTGATTGAAGTCCTGAGGCAGCTAGAAGAATACCAGAACATCCAAAGGCCAACTAAAAAGGCGGCTGTGACATTCCCGTTTTTCATCGGGAATATGTTAGAATCCTGTCCGTCAGCGCAAGCAGCTGAGAGCGCCAGGCTAGAGATCCAGTGGTACCCATTCACAACCTATAAGTCTAGGGCCAATTTTGACCCACATCATCATATCCGGACAGTGGATGGGAGAAGGTACAAGCACAGAGTAGAGCTGGAAGACTTCTGGGCAAATGCCGCTGATGAATATGAGGTCAGAAGAAGATTATGATCCAGAATGCCAATTGACTTCATGAGGGTAATTGAACTTTGTCGGGTGCCTGATCAGTTGCAGGACAATGGAAACTACATCCAGCCACACTTCGAGGAGAGTCGACCTCTTCCTCCTGTAAGGTGGTCAGAGCCTGAGCACTCAGACTTGGCAACCTTGATGAGACCAGTGACCAAGTACTCTCAGTGGTGGGTTGACCATCATGTCCAGGAGATGAGACAAAAAAGAATAACGCTCACGTATGATTTACTGAGCGAGACGGAATCGTATTCCTCCAATGCTGGCACATCCCATCAGGATTTGGTTGAAATTGGAGAGAAGAGGAAGGAAGTAGTTCCAAGTGTAGAGCCTTTTCAGAAAAGACAGAGGGGAGAATCATCTCGCTCTGTGGCGTCTCGGAATATTGACAAACTGGTGGCCACCGCAGAGGAGTCCTTGGTTGAAATGATTGAAGCTTCCGCAGTCCAAGAAGAGAACAATGAGCCTATTCAGCTGGATGATGAGGAGCCCTCATCTCATACAGGCACAAAAATATTAGGTTCAGATAACGAGAGGGAAGTCCAAGATGATGACTTCGAAGAGGGAATGATTTATGCCCTCAGAGGAGTCTTGGATGTTCCCAATGAAGAGAACGTTCAAGAGGAAGACGGCATCGAGCAGCCTACCATCCCGGATTGGCTGATAGAAAGGATGAAGATTCAGGCACCCGGAAAGCTAAGAGAGGAGGAAGATGATCACTGCCGCGGACTTCTTAGCGAGGGTTGCGGGCAGGGTTGCAGTTAGAAACACGCTTCAAGAAGTTTTTCTACCATTGAGGAGGAGGAGACGGTGATGGTTCATACACATCAGCGGGGATACTAGGTGGATAAACCCACAAGATGGGAATCACTCCTCAAGAATTAAGCCATAACCACTATTTGATCTTGGCCTTAAAAAGGCCAAAGTGGAAAAACTGAGCATATTCTCTCAAGCTATCAAAGCTGAAATGGAAAAATTAAGCTGAAAAAAGTATAAAAGAGGAAGTTAGTCCCCGAAGAAATTACATCTGACATCGACCCGACCCCACTCAATGGGGTGTCACGGTAACTCCCCTCATAATCCCTCTGAGGAAATAGCAGGATGTAGAGCCGCAGGGATGTGGTCATAGCCAGGGAGGGCTTTCCGAGGGAATGGATGTGCCGGGCGTTGAAGCAGCCTGGTTCATGTGAAGCGGCACTTGCCTATGGGAAAACTTCTTTTCTTTCCAGACTTGTTGATATGGCAGAAATTTGGGACAACCTTCCAAATATTCAGAAAAGGCTTATTCCATGCCTTAGGGTCCTGAAGGGCATCCCAAGAGAAGAGTTGGTTGAAAGAAAGGTGATTGCTGTAGGAGCAGCGTATGATTTTCACCATTGGTTTTGGGCAGTGACTATATGGAAAGAGGTTCTGGAGAGGGCGAAAGCGGATGGGCTCAGAGTTGAAGAACAGGTCAAAGAAATCCGGAAGAAAATTTATATGACAGCTGCAGAAGTGTTTGACCGCGAGATTGTCCGGGAAAACGACATGCACCTGGAGAGGTTGAAAAGTAAGGTTCAGGAGGTTTTCTTCTCGGCTACTCGACCAATTCTGAGACAGGACTTCGCAAAAGTGGCGAGTCTCTTGGCCATCCGAAATGATTTTGTGAAGCAGGAGGCGGATTGGGCAAGCACATTCGCCAAATGTGCTGAGGACTTGGATGGACTGGAATTTCGGATTAGCATGTTGCCGCCCGTCACGATGGAGGAGGTTGTCGCGATCGTGTCCAGATTCATCGAGCACAATGCTGACCAAGCAGATAGGGACGCCTCTCCTTGATGATAGCTCCAACTGTCACTTCACTGCCTGTTAACTGATTGTTTACTAATTGATAATTGATGTTATTTTGGGCAACCCTAATTAGGGTTGAGTTGTAATAATCTTGGCCGTCGATATTGTTTTAATCTCGGCCCTTCATTTGATTTTTGAAACTCTATTTAAACTGGTGATCTCTCACTTTCATTTGTGTGGAGACAGTGTATGAAATTGTTGCATTGAGACTATTTCCGATAATAAAAGCTCTTATGCATGATTTGCTTTGAATAACTTTTATTGTCAAGTAGTAAGCGAGGTTGCATATCTTCTTCCGCCATAGATTAAAGTTAGAATTAAGTTAAGTAGAATTTGTTTTTGAGTATTGGTTAAGTGAATGAGAGATTGATCGTATAGATTCAATGGCGAAGTATTGCTTATACTTTCTTCAAATGGATGATTTGCATTCGATGTGTAAAGTTAGCTTGAGCTTATAGTTGTGGAAGTTTAACTTGGAGTCTCATTGACTTGAAAATCATTATCACACCCTTGGTGCACCCACTTTCGTAAGTTGTCCCAAGGAGAGTGAGAAACAAAGTCACGGTTATTCTTTCACGGATCCTTCTTGTCTCTTAAATTCTTAGGCAGAATAAGATCCCCTTAACCCTTACCTATTGCAATTTTTTTTTGAGATCCAAATTGAAGTCCTAATTGAAGAGCCTTTAATGATAAATCGCTTTGAGTCAGAACTTGTGAAAATTTCCTTAACGTAAGTCCCCTTGTGTATTACCAACAAATCACAACGCCCATTGAGCTTATCCACACGTCAAGACCTGACAAAAGAAACCTTGGAATCGCCATATGATCTTCTAGCAATCTTAGCATCTGCGTGGTTTTTCAAGGCCAAGATGCTTTGAACTGGCTAGCCATTCGGGTGTGACCATGTACACCAACTTTCTAAGTAGGAGGGACACCAGGTTCTTCTTCTAGTGCCTATGCAGGAGAGGGGAGGGGGAAAGAAAATTGCATAATCAAACTCAAAGTAACCCCATAGCAGATTTGTTTAATGCGCAGCTCAAGGATGACATAGATGATGCCATTGGCAAGTTCTTCTTTGCCAATGGCATCTCGTTTCCTGTTGCCCGATCTCCTTATTATAAGGAGATGATATCGATGGTGGCAAAGGGAGGACCATCATATGTGCCACCAGGTGAGACAAAATTGAGGACCACGATCTTGGATAAGAACTATTCCAAGATCAATTTGTTGATGGAGAAGATGGAGTGTTGGGTTAAGACAGGATGCAACATAGTCATGGATGGGTGGACGGACATTAGCCATTGTCCGCTCATTAACATCATGGTTACATGTACTGAGGGCCCATATTTTCTTAAGGCAGTTGATTGTTCAGGGCATCACAAAGATGTTGATTTTCAATTTGAGGTTCTCAGGGAGGCTATTGAGGAGATTGGGCCACAAAATGTGGTCCAAGTTGTAACAGATGTTGCACATGTCTGCAAAGTTGCAGGGAGACTTGTTGAGGCTGCTTATAGGCATATTTGGTGGACCACATGTTGTGTGCATGCCATGAACAATGCACTCAAGGACATGGGAAAGATTGATTGGATTAGAGTAGTGGTTAATGATGCGAGAGATGTGCAAATGTTTATCTGCAACCACCACACATCACATGCACTCTTCAGGACCTTCGCTAAGAAGGAATTCCTGAAACCTACTGATATGAGATATGCTTCCTATTTCATTCTCTTGGAGAGAATGATTGAGTTGCAAGAGGCACTGCAACTCATGGTCATGATAATAGATTGGAATAGGTGGGCCGAGTCTAAGACAGAGCAGGGGAGGAGGGTGAAGGACACAATGAAGAGCGATGTGTTCTAGGGTGATGCAAAATATATTGTCGCCATCATTAAACTAGTTTTCCAGGTTATCAGGTATGGGGATGGGGATGCACCTAGCCTTGGAGAGGTGTATGAGTGCATCGATTCTATGCTTGATCAGATGAGGGTTGTTGTGCGAGAGAGGGACCCCACATTAGCATTCTACCACGAGTACATTCAACCAATCATTCACAAGAGATGGGCGAAGCTCAACACTCCCTTGCACATGGCAGCCTATGCACTTAATCCTAAGTGGTACTTGACTAGGCCTGGTAGAGTGACACCGATAGAGGATGCAGAGGTGAAGGCAGGGTTCTTTAGGTGCATTGAGAGAATGTATGATGTTGTAGATGCCAACGTGATTCACACTGAGTCGACCAAATTTTCCACTCTTAGGGGTTATTCAGATGCAGCCAAGATGGATATGCAAGCTATGGTGCAGGAGGACCCAATTTTGTGGTGGACTTGCCATGGATCGGGATCTTTGACTACCACTCTAGCCATCCGATTGTTATCTCAAGTTTCTAGTTCTTCAACTGCTAAGAGGAACTGGTCTACATATAGCTTCATCCACTCTTTTAAGAGCAACAGACTTACCTCTAGGAGCAAAAGAAGAAACTACTTGGTATTACATAGTGCTTTGCATCTCGTGACCGCGAAACATTTTGTATAAAGAGGAGTCCGGCCTTGATGTGATGTGGGGCAGGAGGGCCAAGACAAATTGATGAGGATGCTTGCTTCAGTTTGACTGCCAAATGCAAAGGCTGGTTAGTGTTAGTTTGGCGACTTGAGCAGGATACCGGTAATTGGTGAGGGTTTGCAGGGGATGATTAGAGGCCTCCCTTCACTACATTTTTTGCATTTGTAGTTATTTTGATATCAATTGATCATGCTATGCTACTCATTGTAATCATCTTTATGATATGATATTATGATATGGCATGTCATATTTTCAATATAATAGAAATTTCAAATTCGACAATTTCATTTGTCAAATTTTAATATTTTATTTACTTTGTGTTTTAGTAATAGTATTCAAGTATTTAAAATGTTAGTATTTGCAATTTTATAATTTGAAAGTTTAATTTGAAATGTTATTCTTAAACATCCTTTTATAACTAGTTATTCAAGTACCATATGTATATCAGCACCGCCCCCCCCGCCATCCCCAAACTTAGACCCCTTGTCCCCCCATCCCCAAGACGCATCCCCTTTAGGAAACTCCATGGAAAATCCTTTTCTATAAATTGTTTTGAGCACTTGTGTTCAAGCAAGGAGATCATAGGACAAAAACCCTATTGATTTTGAAGGGCAGTCTCATGCAAAATTCACAATTGAGCTTTATTAGACATAGATTCCAACTGCATTGGTATTGGCCTAATTTGCTATTGTTGTTAGTATGAATATGAGAGATTATTTTTGTTGTAATTGTTGATATTACAGTCATTGTTGTAATAAGAAAGAGATTGGAAAATTACATCTATTATTGCTGTTCATTATAATAAGAAGATTGGGAGTTATCTATGCCATTGGCTGTTTGAAAATATGATGATATTGCTGGTGTGTAAACAGTAAATTAAATCTGAGATGTCTAAGTTCTGATTTTAATACTAGGATCCAATGGTGTTGTTATCCAACAATAAGTCTTAGTAGGGGTTCAAGGATCAGATTTGCATAAGTAATTTGACTAGGACATTACAGTGGCATCAAAGACGGTCTTCTTGCCAACTTGTGATTCAGAGTTAAGTTTTGCATGTTGAGATTTTATGTAGCATAGTGACAAAGCAAGCAAATATCAACTAAGGGAGATTAAAAAAGCAAAGCCAATCTGCAGAGATTCCAGAGATGATATCTCCTTCTACAGAATCTGTTGCAAAGCATAATGGTATGTTTGAAAGAGAAAGGAGAACAAATATGGAGGACAATCCTAATGGCCAATCCAAAAGGAAGTTTGATTTGATGTTGGGTATAATGGCATAATTGCTCTGCAAGATGGATAATCATATGAACGGGCCTAGACAATAGATTGGTGAAGGGAGCACTTCTAGAGCCAATAATCATGATGCCACTTAGAGCAACAACCAAAAGGCTGTCCTTGTTTTAGCTACAAGACCTACCCACACTACCTTTCTTACTAAGGCAATAGAGGTTTTGGAAGTCGAAGCCCAAAACTCATTGATTGATGATATTAGAGTTCGTCATGTAGAGTGTAGAGCTCTTCCAAAGGAGATTCAAAGTGATATGTCACTCACCAATTTCATGAACTTGAAAAAGGCCCACAATAGCCTTAGACCTGATTTTAGACTACAAATTTTTCAAAGAGATATGCAACAAGCTCCAAGGAAGTTGACTCTCTCTCCCAATGATAGATCTAATAGGTGCATAGCTCATGCGTGGGTACAAACCTTGATACATACCTATCTCTCAGATCTATGATGGAAGATGAGGCAATCAAGTTTGCTACCTTGCATTTGGAGAGTACTACACATGAGTGGTGGTACCACGGACTGATCACCCAAGGTCACAAATCCATCACCTCATATAATGAATTTTGCAAACTACTAATTGAGAGTTTTGATCGGAAGGATCATGAAGTTTACTTCAAAGATTTGACTCAGCTCAAGTAGTGTGGTTCGATGGAGAATTATGTAATAGTGTTTTAGAAGTTGTTTGTAATGGTGCCAAACATCACGGAGAGAAAACTGACAACGCTCTTCATCAAAAGGTTAACTAAGTCTCTCAAGGGATTGGTCAAAGCTTTTGAACCATCTACCCTACAAGAGGCAATCAAGTGGGGTTTGGCACTAGAGACTTCCATGCCAACGAATAAGTCTCAGACCAAAAAATTTCCATCAAGGCAAGACATTAAGGTGAGGAATGAGTTGAGAAGGAAGAAGTTATGCTTCAAGTGCAAGAAGCCTTGGTCACCTGGACATAGATTTCTTGGGAAAGGATAGTTGCATTACCTTGAGGTAAGGTCTAATGATGAATCTTGGACTGTTGAACTCGAACCACAAAGTGAAGAAGAACCTGAATTAGAGACTAGAGAAGAAGAAGCCAAATCAAAAGAGGAAGGAGACATTTCAGGAGGCACTCTTGCTACACTCTTTGGTACTCCAAGGTACAATCCCTTTCACATTAATGGGGTTTTGCGAGGTCAAAGGGTGATTGTGCTCATTGACACCAGTGCTACCAACAATTTCATAGATGAGGAACTAGTGGCAAAGCAAGGTCTCAAAACAGAGGATTTCAAAGTGTTCAATGTAATGGTGGCTGATTTATTCATATCCAATTCACTAGAAAGATCTTGATTGAATTTTAATCTAGGAGGATATGATATGAAAGATGGTTTATATGTTGACAACATAGGAGACATGGGTATGGTCTTATGTATCCAATGGCTGCACTATTTAGGTGAGATCACACAAAACTTCCAAACCATGGAACTATAATTTCAATCAGAAGGGAAAGAAGTGATACTTCAAGGAATGACAAATAGAGCACCAAAGATTGTATTTGTTAAAAGAATGGAGAGGATTTTTTGTCATGGGCATGCAATGTGGGCAGTTCAATGTTTCGTTACTATGATAAAACCCACTTGGTAAGAAAGTGTATCATATGGATGTACGGAATATCTTGGACAAGCACAATAAGGTCTTCAACATATTCTCCCAAGGAGAGTACCAGACAAAGGCTTTGAGCATGTCATTGAGCTAGACGATAGTGCTAAGCCCATTGTCAATACTCCCTATGGCCATCCCTAGAGGCATAAGGAGGAGATCAAAAAGGAAATAAAGGAACTATCAAATATGGAGCACATCCAATCTAGCTCAAGTCCCTTTACTTCATCTATAGTTTTAATGAAAAAGAAAGATGGTAAAATGTGGATGTGCATTGACTATAGAGCATTGAATAAGAAGACTATCAAAAATTGATGCCAAATCCCCAAGATCAATGAATTGATTGGTGAGCTTCATAGAGTAGTCTACTTTTCAAAAATAGATCTCAAATCGGGCTACCATCAGATCCAAGCAGAAGGCATCATGTCCCCTTCTCAGTGACATCTCTCGGAGGACAGGATTGGCCTATCACATGACCCTCGTAGGCCGATAGACTGGATAGAGGGTCACTTCGGAGCTTGGCTCAGCTTCAGTCAGCTAAGTTTGATCAGTTGTCTTTCGTTCTGGCTCGATCGGAGGCGTTTTGCAGAATTGCTATTTTTAGCAGTTCCTGGCAGGCAGTGTGGGACCACTACTATTTTTAGCAGTATGGCTGTGGCGGCATCAGGAATCACTTCAGAGTTCGTCAGCATCAGACGGATCGATCATCGGGTTAGAAACGAGGGAGATATTAATATTTGATCGTATTGATTAAATATTAATTAATAAACGTTTATAATATAAAGTTATAATTTAATATTATGACTTAAGTGTTTATTCCTTGAGGGGTGCGCCATCATGAAGGGGGCCAGTTTAACATTTAAAATATGATTTAAATATTTGACGGAGAACTATGGAGAAATAAGAAAATTAAAAGTCAAATATTAATTAAAACCCTATTTTCAAGGGAATCGCACTTTTCAGTGTATTTGAGGATTTTGCATTGGGATTTGTGCATTATGAGATTATTGAGTTTGAAACTGATCAATTTTGGTCTGAGCCTGAGACTTAGGGTTTCATGTTCGTTTGCCTTGGGGAACGAGCCATCTCCAACGGAAAGCAATTCAGAGAGTGTGCAATATCACTTGATCTATTGCCTACAGAGGTTTTCTCATTCAGAGTAAACTACAGAGCTTTCAAAGATCGTCTTTCATCTGAGATTCTTCAGTATTTGCATCCGGACAGTGTTTGCTTATCTTGGCGCATCATTCCAGAGGATTATATGTTGATTTTGTTGAAGGCTGTACAAAAGTAACTGCAGATCTGACAGGCCGTACTTCTGTCAGGCCGTACCATCACAGAAACACGTGTTAGCTCACCTTGAGAAAAACGCCTTCCATACTTGTCTCTCAGTTGCTTCAACAGTGGCGCCTACAGTGCTGGAGTTTATTGCATTCATCAGAAAGCAGGAGAAGGAGCATATTTATTTCTGCCGTACTGTTTTGTACCTTCAGCCGTACCAGAAAAATCAGGTTCTTTTCATGATAAAAATTCATTGTTTACAATTGCATGTTATCAGATCATCTTGTATTGAGATCTTTTGAGTCAATAAATGATACGCCTTCTATCTAGCTTGTATTTTCCATATACATTGAAGATCTAGTATTTTCTATTGAATTTATTTCAATTTTCTGGTAAAGCCGTACTATTCATTATTGCATTGAAAACACAAAAAAATCACAAAACTTCAGAAAACGTCAGAAAACCTAAAAATATCAGTCAGAGCAGTAACAGGGGGAAACCTAGGGTTTCT
>VDFB02186195.1:0-19656 GCA_007258455.2 Sequoia sempervirens
AGTCTCCTCCATTTTCATCCTCCACCCGAGCTTCGAAACACAAAATTCTGGACTTTTTTTGATGGCGGAGGTTGACAAGGTAGGAATTAGGGGGTTCGAGTGAACCCCCAGGGGTTCGCTTAAACTAGGGTTCATTCAAACCCCCTCCCAAAAGGTGTTTTTCTTTGTTTTTTTGGTGGGAATGGGGTCCACCTTGCATTTAACTGGTTCGCGCGAACCAGGGTTCATTTGAACCCTTTTTTGGTTCACTCGAACGAAAGGGTTCATTCAAACTCCCAAAACCAAATTTTTTTGTATGGGGTCTTTTTCTACCACTTTTCCTTACTCAAATTGTAAACCACTTTTGTGGGTTTACCCTGAATCATAAATTGCATTTTGGATTTTCGCATTGTTATTTTACTAACTGTCATAGTTCTTGTCATAAAGCAAAAGGAAGATTGAACCAGATTTCTATTTAGAGAATTCCTGTGTGTTCTAATTGCATTTCATACTTGCTTAATTTACTACTTTTAGCCCTTAGGCATATATCCCCAACGCCTTTCATAAGTTCTATGCTCCTGGATTGACACAAGGAACAAACTAAAATATTCCACCAGAAATCCAGCCATAAGCTTAAAAGTTACATTCACAGTTTTGTCCAAACATGTGATTTCTCTCCTTCGATAGTCACCATATGTAGTTAGAGCCTTGACCATGGCATCTTGATCTTGTTCTTACATAAATTTCCACTTGAAGTGTTGGGGTTTGATGGTTGACATGATATGACTATATCTAGTGTTCCGTTGAGCATTTGTTCTTTTGTACTCATTTATTAATCAACTCATCTGCATCATTTTGTCGATGGCCTCCATATTAAAATATTTTTCCTACTGACTAGTTTACTCAATGTGAGTTTCTTGAAATCAACTAGGACATCATCAATACTTTCCATGTTTGGCATTACATTGAGATCCATTAACCCTTCAATTAGGTTGATTCATTGAATTTGAGCTCTTGTAGATTTACCTTTTCCTTTCCTCTTTACATTATGTGATTAGCTTCTCCTCTCATTTGAGCTATTGAATCCAACACTTAAGTTGGGAAATGGATTGGTTATCCATTATATTTTTCATAGTTTTAGGACTTTGACTCAGACTCGACTCGACAACCCAAAATTTTGACTCAGACTAGGGACTTAGCATTAACTCGGCAAAAAAATCTATGTCGACATGGCAAAAAGAAACCTCATAATTACACAAAAAAAGAAATAAATGCATTTAGAGAACATAAAAGTCTAATTTCACTATCAATTTGTCATAATTCAAACATTACACATGTCAATGATCCTCAAACTCTCAAAATTTGAAATTTTAGCCACTATGTTTGTTATGTTCATGTACTAGTAGAGTCTGAGTTTAGGACTTGAGAGTCTTGGAGCAGGACTTGGCCAGACTCAATGTGGGAGTTTGGTCGACTTGGCTCGAACAACTCAGAGACTTGGGGGTTTGAAGAGTCTTGTAGAGTACTTAGAGAGTCGTCAAACTATGATATTTTCCTTAAGGAGGGTCTGATCATTGAGGAGTTCTATTGCTAAGAGCTTGGGGATTTCGATCACATTTTTCTCTTGCCTATTGTCTCACTCACCATTTATTTTCTCTATCTTCCCTTGTAGGTTGATGGTGGAGTCTTAGAAGTCAACAACAAGCTTAAGTTCTTCACCATTAGGCACTAGCTTGCTAATCCATTCCTTTGTTCTATTGGATACTCTTTATTTTGTCCAAGGAGGCAGCCTCTGCTTGTGTTATCAAGGCAATGGAAGTATACATTCCATTCTCTTGTCTCAACATGCTCATTGGTTGCTTAATGTGATATTGCTATTCTCCAATGTACATAAAAAATGAAATATAATTTAACATATATATAAAATAAAATGATTCTTAAAATAAAAGCAAAAGAAACAATATAAATAAAATAAAAGAGTATTTTTTTTAAGTAAATAAAATAATAATGAAATATTTTCATAAAAATGATTTTTTTTTGAATAGTTATACAATAAAATTAAAATATATCTTTATATAATTCTAAAGTAAATAAAAATATATATATTTTTTTGGTCGGTAAACTATATATTTTATTATTATTAAATTATAAGGTGAAAATACAAAAAATATGAACTATCTGTTTTGAGAGACTGAAGCCAACCCAGCCATGATCCAACTGTAAACACCCCAAAATGACAACCCCCACCTAGAATTTATAGTCGCCAAATGAGTGCATAAACACACAAACCAAAATAGCTATCACAAACTACACTACCCAAAACACCCACAAAACAAATCTACACAATTTATATCAAATTCAGGTCCACAGACACTTAGTAACCGAACTAGAAAAAGACGCAAAAGAAAACAAGAAAGGGCACTAAACTACCCCACTTCAAACCTTGCAACCAAGCCCTCGACCAGAACCGCGACCACAAGCTCGCCCACCACCTTGCGCTTCACCATGACCCCTCCCACGCAACCCACCATGACAATGAGCCTTCCTCTGCAACTCCATGTTCAACCACACATCAACCAACTTGAAGCAGATGAGTTCTAGGTTCATTTTCTCTTTGGGAATCCCAACCACAATCTCCAACTCCCAATCATGTACGAAGTCCAAAATAAAAGCCTAGTATTTTTTAGCCTTCGCCTTCCTCTCTAGGGTATTGCCAAGAGCTCTGTGCAGAAGAAAGGGGTGCCATTAGTGAGGCACACCTGGGAAGCCAATCCAGTCACCAACAACTACAACGAAACCTCGCCTTGGCACTGCACAAGCCAAAATATCCTCCAAACCAACCCGCTATTCAACTTTGACACATTGTTCCATCACCCTTTGGACCTCCTCCTGCGAGCTGAAATGGAGGCCCCATGAAAAAAACAAAGAAGAAATATCTATATTTGTGCGATGACGAAACTTGGAAACCAAAAAATCCATTCCCAAAAGAGCCTGAACCAAATTGAGGAAGAAAGGGTCAGTTGTGGCGAACACATTCTTTAGTCTTTCATTCATGACAAGGCCCCCGAAATGCCATTTGTTGCTTCAAGGCATTGAGAGTGAAATTTGCTTCCATTCTCTTGCAGACATCAACCTTTGGTGTGCACCAACAAAGCCTGCAAGAAAAAAATGAATGATCATCGAAAGTGCTGAGGAGTAAATATTCCTCGATCTCTCCTAGCATTCAAAGCCCCTATACCATCGCAAATTGAAATGATGCCACCCCACTTCAATCGACCGCTTCATTAATGAGGTTGACATCGACTGCCACCTTTTCTCCCTCCTGCCAAATCTCAGCTATATTCAAACCAAATTGCTCAGCCATTTTCACTGCCATTTTAGATAGTTGATCGACCAATGTGTTGCCTTCATGGTAAATGTGAGAAATTTTTAAATTTTAGAAATTATTGAGCTTGGTTCAGATTATATTGATTATTTTGTCAAGTTTCCAGACTTGTGCTTTGCCATTGGCAATCACATTGACAATCACCTGCGAATCCCCTTCTAGATGCAATCTTTCTACATGTAGCTTGTTTGCCAATTCCACTGCTAGGAGTGCAACTTACACCTCCGCCTTGTTATTCATGCCTTCCACCAACTTCTTAGTCTCAATTGCTAAAATGTTACTAGTATCATCACGGGCAACACACCTAGCCTCGAAGGTCCTAGATTACCTTTCAACGCCCCATCAAAATTAATTTTTATCCACCCCCTTTCAGGGTTACACCACTGAACTGAAGCCCTTGCATGGGCAGAGGGATGAACCCCCGAAGACCCATTAATGGGTGGTAAATAAAAATAATTGTTAAGTAAATAAAAAATATAATATTTTGTTTTACTTGAGTTATTTTTATTTATTTAAAATATATTTTATAATATGTAGAATAATTTAAAAATTATTTTATTTTTATGTAAAAGTTAATTTTATTTACTTAGAAAATTATTTTATTTATGAAGAGTTATTTTATTTTATTTGTTTAAGAGAAATTTTAAACGAAACAAATAATTATTAAATAAATAAAAGTAAAATAACTTTTGACTAAATAAACTCTTAAATAAATAAAATAATTGTGAAGTAAATAATTTTTTAAATAAACAATATAATTAAATAAAATAAATTTTATATTATTATAAAGTAAAATAAGATAACTTTCATTTAAAAAACTCCTATGATTTCACTTTACTCATTAAAAGAAAAAGATAACTTTTAGGCAAATAAAAATAAAATAATTCTTAAACAAATCTAAATTAAATGAAAACACATTTACAATAAATAAAACAATTTTTATGTAACAATCTTAAAATATTTTTGTTGGGTAGTTTGACTAGCTCATGACCTTAGAGAATTTTAATTGTTTGATTAATTTTGTGGTTGTGAAAGTCATTCAGATAGATAGACAATTAATTGTGGCATCATATTTAGTCATTGGAGCATTATTAAAAAAACAAGATAATGATTTAGGTTTGGAATGCTAACTTTAAATTTCGATGGCATGTTTTGTAAGCCCATCTTTTGTGCTTACACTTCCCTTCTCCACACACAACTTGAATTCTTGCATCTTGCTCACTTGTTTTCATGCCTCTTAAGTTTGTTACACATCTTTGTGATGACCTAACTTCTTTGCTTATAACTTGCATATTATTTATCTAATTTTGTGTCCCACCAATTTGTTATACATTCCTCTTGCAAATTTGGCCCTTCCATTTTGTAACTTAAAATTTTGAGTTACATCCTCACATTATATAACTTGACCATTTAAACAAAGGTCAATACCTACTTCTATGCATGCACATGAATGCCATTGATATAATATATTGGATAAATATTCTTACAATAGCATGTTTCACTTTTTGGATTAAGTGAGATATTCAAAAGCTATATATTTTTAGTATTTGTTAATTTGTATCGATTATATTGAAAATGGTCAAGAATTTAAGGATGATGGATACTAATGAATTGTAGATTTTTAAATGTTAATTCAAAATTTGTATTTTTTTGAAAATTTTAAAATATTTTTTCTATCATTGTTAATTTAGTTTTCAATCAAACTTTTTCTATTATTTTTATTAACATTTTTTAATATCAAGTAATTTGGTCTATAATATTGATCGCGTGGATTATCTAGATAATCAAATAACTATCATCAAAATCAAATCTCCCAACTTTTCTATTACAATGAGACATATTAAAATCACTATTCTAGGGTCTCCTCTACCTACTCCCAAGGGTCATTACAACCTTATCAAACAACTTTATATAAAACTTTTCAAAATATTTGATGTTCACAAGGATGTATTAAATAGAGTCTTATAGGAGCTAAGAGTCTTAAACAAAAGAATCCATCACACTTTCAAGATCTTTTTAGGCACTTATCATCAAATCATCATCTCACATTTAGGGGTAAAAATACAAACCTGTCACACTTTTATAAAGGAATCGACCAACACAAACAAAATAAGGCATATATGTGGGTATACTTTCTATTTGGTTATTTAAGTTGGCTTAAAGGACTTATATATGGTTATCTAAGTTGGCTTGGGTAATATCTTAGGCATAAATAGGGTATCTATAGAGAGCTAGTGAGTCTTATTTGATCATCAAATGGTGAATTGTGTACTTATTGGAGATATTTAGAGGTTTGCATCTTATAAGTGGCTTGTTATTCTTAGCTATTGTCCAACATTTTTACAATATTTCATATGATCTTCCTCTTTTGTGCAAGCTATTTCATTACATACTAAATCTGGTTAGCTACTTAAATCTCAAAAAAATTGTGAAAGGCATGATTAAATATTTTTCTTTCATATTTTGGCTTAGGTTATTATAGTTTGCAATAGTAGGGCTAATATATGTAAACCCAATATTTAATAGATTAAAATATTAAAGATTTTTAGAAGGATTTAAATAGTAGTTTCTTAAATATTTAGCCTAAGATATTATATGGGAGTGCATGATAATAATTAAATTAATTAAAATGATTTGTTCTATAAATAACTACTATAGAGTATAGAGTTAGTCAAATTTGATGTATTAACATGATTTACTTCTTGTCGTAGATGTATAATGTGCTTCGTATTGTCACATATTATTGAAATGTGTTTGAATGCCAATTTGATTGTATTTTTTTGGAGGAGGCCTAAGAATATCTTACTATATGCACTTGTTGTATGTTATGTGATCAATCTTACTTAGATTGTAATGCCAGTTTTACATTAAGGCATCTTTTTTCTATTTTTTTTGTATCTATTTTTTAGGTGTATTAATAGCTCAAGATGTGTTATACATGCATATTCATGAATTGTAATGTGTTTCCCACCTCATTTCCATGAATGGATTGAACTCCCCTTTGATCAACTAGATGGAATAAATATAGATAAACCTAAAGAGTGGCAATTCATATATTGTCTCCAACCAATTATTTCAATTGAATTCAATGAACTTGACATGCTTAGATGTTATGAATTTGAAAACAACCATAATTGGAGTGCATATATCACCACCTCTCCTTATAGGTGTTAGTAGTTAATTTCATAAAAAAACCCTTCAATCAACACACCGTCTGAGAAACACCCAAGAAAATGTGAGCCTTGATCTAATTAATGCACAAGAGTACTGTGTGGGGTAGTTGTTCATTGTCAATATTTAAAGAGGATCTCCCCCTCAATTGATCTCCCATAGGATGCCCTAGCATATAAAGTATTATATTTGAAAAGTGACATTTGGCCCAAACCATGAATGAGGATGACTAAGTGACCACTAAAATTAAATTGTTTGTCTATTGTAAAGGAAATAGAACTCATTTCATGAATTGAAATTTATTGAATGAGGCTAGTTAAAATTTAGTACTCCCAATATTTATATCAAATCTTTGAAAGATCATAAAAAAATCAACTTCACAACTTAAGCAATCTTGTAATGAAAGAAAATAATCAATGCTCAAATACAATGATTACATTATGGTAAGAATGAATATATATTTCAAGGTGTCATTACATGAATACCAAAAAATAAAATAAAAATCCTTTCAAGAACGAAAATACTTTTATTTCACTATCCTTAAAATTTTATATAGATAATCAACATCTATATGACCAAATAAGAATGTCACATTGTGTGGAAAATTATCCCTAACCAAAGTATTACACATTATCCCAATCATTTTGGTTTCTCATCGTAATCACCATCATTCTCATTCAAAATAATATTAGATTTGAGCATCAATTGACATCAAAGACATTGCTCATTATGTTTCACATTCACTAAAATCTTGCAAGTGCAGTGTCTAGCGGATCTAGATATCTTCTTGAGTTTTAACCACTAGTAATATGGCCACATCCAAGTTAGTGCATATGTCTCCCTCAAAAGGAAGAAGGGTGATTATGCACATGTAATATCACCTCAAATCATTAGACAATTCAATCAACAATATACTTCGACCCCTTGTAATATGCTATGTTTGGAATGACTTTCATTACCACAAAAATAATGTTTACATTCTTTTATAATTTTTTAATTAATCAAGGGTTGCTCTCATTACAAATATTCACATGCTCATGAGACATTAAGTGTGATTGCTAGTAATTTAATATGCACTAAAGACACACTGAAGGCCTCACATAGTTGAGAGAGTAGTTAAGTAATTAACATGTATTATATACAAATATAGATTGAGAATATATTCGTCCCTTTCTTGGGCTTTCAACTTATGCTATGAATATTAGTTTCAATGTAAATATACAATACCATAAAGGAACATATTGCCCTAAATAATCTATGGGTTCTCATCAATACACTAAGTTCTTTTTTCTATTTAATATGTCCAATTTTTAAAATTAGCAATTCCATTTCTATGTGCAATGGGCATTACCAATAGCCATGCACAATTGAAAAAGACCCTTCAATAATAATCTAAGCAAATATATTGTTGGTTGAATAAAATAGCCTTAAACTATAAGTCTAAAATACAAGCAAATACTAAAAGGATAATTAATTAGATTTGAAAGAGATCCTTCAATTAATATTCTAAAAACCCTAAAATTCAGTAGGTATTGTTCAATCATAAATTCACCATATGTAATGGATATATTTATTTCCTCAAGCTTAATCTAGATCAATCTAGTAATATGCATGTAGGCTTCAATACAAACTGATGTAAATTAATAAATGAATTTAAGTGTACTTCTCTTGATAATCAAATATCAATAGAAAGTAGGTGTCATTGTTGAACTTAATGTCACCTTATTTTCATACCAAAAAAATCTAGCAATATTGATTAAAAAAATTGATGAGTTGTTGCACAATTGGGCCACAAGGGCACTACACCTCAATCAAACCCACTAGACAAGAATTTAGTCAAATTTGAATTTAAAATTTTAAAAAATACGGTATGATGATTCCATGATCACAAAGATGACCTCATAACCATGAACTAGTCTAGGATAGAAAATAAGGCCAAATATTAGTGAATGACATGTGCATAGAAATGAATACAAGTATAATTGAGAGAAACAAATGAATAGAGTAAATGTATAAAAGTGTGTGCATGTAAATTGGAATAAGGATATATAATCCTATAAAAATAGAAAGAATACCATCTATAAAAAATATCAAACAAATTCATAAAAAACTTGTTAATTCATTTCTCTCTATATACAAACAAACTTTGACATACCTTCAATATATAGTATAATTTTCTTCTTAACTATTGTTAAGTGAAACAAAATAATATTAAACATAGTAATTAAAAATATATATATAATTGAATGGATCAAATAACTTTGCATAGATAAAGAATCTATGACTGCACACCATTAGTTTAGGAATGTGGGCCAGCCCGCTGTTGGCCGTATTTGTTAAAAGAGAGAAAATTAGGGCACAGCAGTGTGTCATCGGAGTCAAACTACAGAAAATTAGGGCACAGCGGTGTGTCATCGGAGTTGAAACATTTGTATTATTGATTTCTCTGTCTCAAGTTCTGGGTTGAATCTTCTGTTTCTTTTCATTGTTAGTAAGCTTTCCTGTTCAGATCCAGCTCTAAGATGGTACAATATAAGCCTTACACAACTAAACTTGCGTTCCAAAGCAGTAAGAGGTATCATGTGTTTCTGAGTTTCAGGGGATAAGATGTGAGAAAGACTCTGGTTGACCATCTCTTTCAAGCTCTCTTTGCAGCAGGATTGAATGTCATCTTAGACCGTGACAAGTTGGAAAAGGGGGAAATTATAGGGTTGAGCTTGGAAAGAGCAATAGAGAGCAGTGCCATATGCATTCCTGTATTTTCCAAAGGCTATTCAGATTCAGCATGGTGTCTCAAGGAAGCCGCTGTAGTGTTCAGCTCCCCTGGTTTGATCGTTCCTCTCTTTTATCATGTGGATCCGACTCATGTTAGATATCCTGAAAAGATCTCAAGTCCCTATTATTATTCATTTCTGAAACATTATAGCAATCCGTATCAATGCCCTAGAGAAGACATTGATGAGTGGAAGCGTGCCCTTCAACAGATCCTTTCTCGCTCAGGCTGGTCCACGGATATAACTCAAGGGTAAGTGATGAATCTCACTTTCTGCTTGTTTTTCAATATTTTTGGTTTATTATTTCATGACTGCTGCTGAATGATAGATGATGAAGTATAATTATCTAATCCTAGAGTTCTATGGAAGGGGTCTGGCTTCTGGTATTATTTTGGATTGGAAAAATATAGATACTGAAATATATGATCTATTTTTAAAAGAGGAGTCAAATAATATAAAAGTTTAGTATCTAATATATAAATTTTTTAAGTTGGGAAGGGGTTTCAAATATCTAATCCTAGAGTTTAGAGAAGGGGTTTTAGCTTCTGGTATTATTTTGGATTGGGAAAATATAGATAAGAAAACATATGAATCTATTTATAAGAGAGGAGTTCAATAATACAAAAGTTTAGTATGTAATATATAAATTTTTAAGTTGGGAAGATGAAAATATTTTTTGGTATTATTTTTAGCGGATAGGTTATATATTGTGGGCACAGCCCATTGGATTTGTCTCATGTCGGAATTGTCTCACCTCTGAAAAAACTTCTGGGCAGTTGAACAACAATTTCATCTGTAGGAATGCAATCTGATCCAATCGCTGCAATATTTCCATTCTTATCCTTATCCTAATGGCACTGCCACCGTGTCAGTTTCCAATAAATATCCCACAGAAGTCTTTTTTCTAGCTCAAGAATCATCTTTTCGCTTGTAACAGCAGTAGGGAGATTGATTTTTGTTTGTCTCATTTTAATGAAATTTCTTCTTTTGTAGGGTTGCGATTGTAGGATTGTATATATTTCCTCTTTGTCTATTCTTTTTCCTTGAAATTATAATAGTTTGTTAACTTGTTTGGGGGTCGAATCTACAAACATGGCTCACGAATCTATCCTACGGTTGGTGGATTTGACTTGGTAAATTTCACACTTCTAGTTTTTGTCTTCCATCAAATATTGCTCCTCTCTAATTGTTAAGGACTAACAACATATATGCATCACAATGATCGTGTTCTCCTTGGTTGACAACACTTTTTAATCATGGAAATTATCAAGATCAACCATAGTTCCACAGGGACGCGTCTCCCCCTCGCCCGCCCCCAACCCCCCAGCGAAAAATGAGCTGTCTCGGAGATGGGGACATTTCTGAGACGCGGAGACGTCAAGGAAACGTCCCCCCGCCGTCTCCCCGTCCCTCTACCGTCTCTTGAATGTTTCCTTCAAAAGGAGACTTCGTCACGTCTCAGAGTCTTCTGGGCGTCTCCACTCAGAGTCTTCTGGGTGTCTCCAAGTCTCCAAGTTTCCAATGTCCCCTATTAAAATAATGATTTAAAATAAATAAATTAAAAAACAAAGATTTACATAGTTAAATTTAAAGTTTAATATAGATATAAATATATTATATTATTGAATTTGTAAGACTTCACTCAAGTCTAAAGTCAAGTGTAATTTTTTTTTTTTTTGTTTTATTTCTCATTTCTACCCGTGCGTGCCTGTGCGACTGCATCTGGAGATTCACATTCCATGAACTGACATCTGTTTGAGGCACCGAACTGTTGAACGAATCCCTCAAAGGCATGTCAGCTCATGGAAGCCAATGACTTCATCGCCTCTTCCATGACTTGACATCCCTTTGAGGGATTCGTTCAACAGTTCGGTGACACAGTTCGCAAGTGGCAGTGTTTCAATAAATAAAAAATAATTTAATAATTGTTTTCCAAAATTTTTTATTTATATTATTTTATGGTTTGCAAAATGTGGAAGCACAGGCGAGGCATGTGAACTGTTTGACTGAATGCATCATGACTATGAAATTCTGAAATTCAAATTATGAAACAACTAGTTCTCGTTCCAATCACGATGTCTATTAAGTTACAAGTATATTTTCATTTCGATTTTCATTGTTTCAATGTTCACTAGTTCAATGAAATCATTGCAATGTGTTTAAACTCTAAAATTTACTTATTCCTTAGGCTTTTACAGTTATATATCTTTTTATAACTAATTTTTCTAGTACTATATGTATTTCAGCACACTGCCCCCCCGCCGTCCCCTCGCCACCCCCAAACTTAGGCCCCCCACCCCCGCACCCCCGAAACCCGTCCCTTGCCATCCCCCCATCCCCATCACCGTCACCGAAACTCCGTGGAACTATGACATCAACACTTTTTAGTTACATAGATGCTTTAAAAAGATGTGATGCATAATTAGATTTATAATATTTCAATTGAAGTGTTCCTTGAATTCTCCTTCTCTTAAATGTGAATGATATTTAATGATTTTTTCAACATTAAATGAATGCGCATTGAATGCCTTAAAATATAAGGACAATAATAAATCATGTGAAACTTGTATCATGTTAATACACTAGCACTTTCACCGAAAGGGGGTACAAATTGAGTGGGAGTAAGAAAATTTTGAATTCAATTTCTTGATTTCAAGGGTCAATTTTGTAGGTGTAGAAGTGATCCCACATAAGATATTGATCTAGAACAAGGGATTGACAGGATCAAAAGAATGATTGTTTAGATAGAGGGAATGTAATAATTGCCAATTAAATGGGAATATGTGCGGATATGGATGATATATGGTTGAATGCACATGCCTCCATTGTACTATCCAAGATTGAGAAAAGGTTGTAAGTCCCTAATGATGAGATAGATCTAGATATAATCTAGAGATGAAGAGGAAAAACATGAGTGCTGCCTAATGTAAAGATAAAATTTAACTCCTTTAAAATCTAAGTTTATTATTCCAGGTAGCCCCTGTGATAAACGATGCACGGTTCAGGGATACGATAGTCGAAGCGGGTGAAGAGGATTAGAGCGCACCATGTGGATACGGGAGGCCACAATCAATGCTTTGTAGGCTTAGTCACAGGATTCGTGAACTCCAAGCATAGAGTTGAATTTTTTTGAACTTAAGAAATATTCCTCCGACCACCACTATGTAGTTATATTGTCTCGAGAGATGCCTTCTGGAGATCCGTGTCAAGAGCGATGACCCTCTCGCCGTGCCTTCCAACAAACACACATTTGCAAGTTAGCAAATTTGATTTATCAATCACTAGCTAATACAATCTCTTGAGGAGGAGGAAGAATATCACCAGCACCCGGCCATTACAGCGGAGAAGAGGAGTATGCATAAACATAATGCCATTGGTGATTAGGAGTATGAGCTAAAAGCAGTCCAGAATCGTGACCTGCATTAGCCCTCAACCTTCGATAGTTTATTTTATTTTACATTTTTAAGTTAACCTCCAATAATTGTTGGGCTGTTGAATTATATTTTTGAATTTCTTATAGTTAATACTTAATATTATTTGTTTTGATATATTTTTAATATTATTCTATATGTAATAAATTATTTTTATTTATATATTATTTATTTATTATATATATATATATATATATATATATATATATTATTCATCATATATTATTATTTATATATTATTTGTTATTTATTATACATATGAGAAAATATATTACATCATATATATTTTTTATATATATAATATTTACTAGTTTTTATATCCTATTAATATTATTTAATTTCTTTCATACAATTTTATGGGATATATGTATATATTTCTGATTTTTATATGTTTTTTGTATTGCCGTACCCATGCCGTACCCAACCCCCAAAATTTTTTTTTGGCGAATCCCGTACCGGATTCTTGTACCCGTACCCGAATCCAAAAACGAATTGGTAACTTAGTTTAAAATCTATTAAATTTTTATAAATTAATTAAAACTTAAAAGATAAAATACTAGACTGCTTTTTAGACCTAAATATGATATGTTGTATAGCATTTCTGGGACAGTTGGGGATGGCAGTGTGAAAGACCATTTTTTAAAAATGGTAGGGAGAACAACTATATATATAGATAGATAGAGTGAGAGAAGAGAGATACACAAATTTCTACACTGTTAAAAGTGATGCTGGATGATGTCTACAAAGGCCTGCATACCACCCACATTCCATAAAGAAATTGTTTGTCTGCATTTTCACACAATACCACACTGTACAAGACCATGGCCAATACACCTTTAATCACTTTTGTTGCTATTGACAATGATAACTGACTTAATACGATATCGAAAATTCTGGAGTTCGAGACTTTTTTGAACAATGAAATGAAATCAGAAATCCAAATTTTAGCTGTTAGTATGAACTGTTGTAGTATAACATATATTATTAGCATGAATCTGAATCATGATATATTTATTGCTGCTGTTACAATACTGTCATATTATACTGTTGTTATATTGTGTGGTTATGGTATATTTAACAGAACGATTTTTGTAAAACATTATAAAAATTTGTCTTATCACAGGCCATTCAATGTAATAAATAAACAGACATTCCCGACCATTTCGGAGACAGCCAAACATCCCCACAACATTTCCTATGCCTGCAGCAGCACAATTTAGAAATGTTTTGAAGATTTAAAAGATTTTTGAGGACAACCAGGGGACATCCCCTGCTATCCCCTCTACCCGAAATGCCATCAGAGACGGGGACGGGGTTTGAGGGACATGTCCCTGCGGAACACTCAGAAAAATAATATGTATAAAAATAATGTTCTATTTTCCGAATTTTCCCTTGCAGTGAATTTTATTTTACTAGTCTTTTTGCAATTCTCTACACAGATGTAGAACGAGGACAAAAATTAGTACTTTTACTCTTTTATTGACATACCCTGGTCATTGCAGCTTCGGAGTTCGGTTAGTGAAGATAGTGGTGAATGATCTGATTAAGACATTGGACAGAGTGTCCTTACCAGTTGTCAAGCATCCGGTGGGAATGGACACCCTGAAGAATAATCTCATTCAGAAATTAAATCTCAATTCAACGGATGAGGTGGTTAAAGTTGAAATATGGGTATTGGCGGTATCGGCAAGATCACAGTTGACAAGGCCGGGTACAATGGGGTTTATGCTGATTTTGAAGCTGCTTCCTTTGTATTTAATGTCTGCAGTCGCACCGCTGCTGCATACTCTACAGGTTTTATAAATTTGAAGAAACAAATTTTTGAAGATTCAATTATATATGATGGAACGATCCACAGTGTTGAGAGGGGCATATCTTTGTTCAGAGCACGTTTGGGAGGAAAACGTGTGCTGCTTATTTTGGATGATGTGGATGCTGTTGAACAATTGAATGCTTTGGTTGGGGATTGGCTGGCCCCTAGCAGCAGAGTTATTAAAAGTTCTAGAGAAAAACACATTCTCAATGTTGCTCAGGTCTCATCTGAATGCATCCACGAGATGAATGGATTGGAGATAAATGAAAGTCTCCGGTTATTCAGTTGGCACTCATTTTTCAATGCATCTTCATGGTTCAAAAGAATAGTGGAAACCTGCAAGGGACATCCTCTTTCATTGGAAGTGATTGGATCTTTCTTGTATGATAAACGAAATGATTCAGGTTGCTGGACAGAAGTTCTTCACAACATTATTCTCTATGGTGATATTTACAAAAATTCATACATCAGTTATAGTGCTCTTATTGATGAAGAAAAAGAAATATTCATGGGCATTGCTCGCTTCTTTATTGGAGAAAAAAAAAACATGCCCCATTGTTTTCTGGAAATCTTTGTACAAGATGGTAAATACTGCTGTATATAATCTTTCAATTAGATGATAAATGTGTATTTGATATGCATGATCATTTACGAGATATGCAGAGAAAAAGAATGTACCTGACTATGGGAGGCTGCCCATTTAAGCACCCTATCCTACAAGTTTGATATGGTTAAGCCCAGAAAATTGTAAAAACTTATATTACCTCCCTGATTCCATTGGCAACCTGTTACAGCTGCAGCTCTTAGAATTTGGAAGGGTGTAAAAACTTAAATAGCCTTCCTGATTCCATTGGCAATCTGTCACAGCTACAACTCTTGAGTTCGGGAGGTTGTGAATTCTTAAATAACCTCCCTACTTCCATTGTCAACCTGTCACAGCTCCAACACTTGGACATAGAACAGGTATATGACAGCTCCAACACTTGGACATAGAACAGGTATATGTTTAAATAACCTCCCTGATACTTGGTAACCTGTCACAGTTGCAGCACTTGGACTTGAGATGGCGTGAAAGGTTAAATAGCCTTCCTAATTCCATAGGCAACTTGTCACAGCTGCAGCACTTGGATTTGAATGGTGTGAAAGGTTAAATAACCTCCCTAATTTCATAGGCAACTTGTCACAGCTGCAGCACTTGAATATACTTGAACTATAGAATGGTTCAGAGGTTTAAATAAACTCCTTGATTGTATTTGCAACCTGTCACAGCCGCTGAGAAGGTAAGCGAAGGTGTGTAATAAAAATATGGAAGATATAATTAAAATTATACCATTTTTCTATTTGTCTTTCTATACCAGATAGCATCCCGTAGTATTCAATGGTGTTATATTTGTACAAATATCAATAAAAGTAATGACTAACTCTTTCGCTGTGGGTAAGAATGGGAATTTCCAAGACTGTCCACGTTGTTTATAGTTGCTTTTATACTTTTATAAACAATTTATTCCATTGAGGGCTTCAATTTGACGGTCGACCTTGCCTGTCAACAAATTTTTTAATGACGGTTACCTATTCAAAGGTGCCCTTAAAACATTATGATATACCTTAGTGTAAGTAAAATTATATATAAATCAAATATATATATCATTATAATTCTATATAAATTTTCTATCCAAAATCTCTCCTTTCATTAAATACAATCTTCTTAAAATTTTGATTGTATTTTATGGCAAAAATCTCTAAATACGGTCATATGGCCATCAAATTTAAGTCCTTCCCTTTATTGATTTAATAAAAGTACTTATATAATGTATTGTTTTTTAATTTATTGAATTGTTTCATTAAATTTATAAGTTATATATATATGTTTTTTAATATTTGTATTAGAATCTATTAAATTATACTATTTAATTTTAATTTTATATATGAAATTTATTTTATTTTATCTTTTAATATTAGAATTTATGAATTTGTTTTAAAATTAAGTATGATATGAAATTATATATATAAAAAATTATAATGGTGTATTATATAATATTTCATAATTGTATAATTGTATAATTATACATAGTTTATTTTATACTATAAATGTAGTTAATTTTACATATTTTATTTTTTATTATAAATGTAATTGTATTATATTATATTTTAATTAGTATAGTAATATTACATAAATGTATTTTAACAAACATATTAATTGAAGAATTATTTTACAATAATAAAAATTGAAACATAGTTTAAAATATATATAAAATAAAATAAAATGATTATTAAAATAAAGGAAACAATATAAATAAAATAAAAGAGAATAATTCTTTTAAATAAATAAAATATTTTAATAAAAATGAATTATTTTTTGAATAGTTATACATTAAAATAAAAATATTTTTTATATAATTCTAAAGTAAATAAAAATAGTTGTTAAGTAAATAAAAAATATATTAATTTTATTTACTTTGAAAATTATTTTATTTATGAAGGGTTATTTTATTTTATTTGTTTAATAGATATTTTAAATAAATAAAAATAAAATAACTTTTGACTAAATAAAGTAACTTTTAAATAAATAAAATAAGTGTAAAGTAAATAATTTTTTCCCTACAAACAATATAAACTAGCTTAGATATCTTAAATATATCTATCTAAAATATGGTGAGAGATATCAGTCTCGAGTCACCTATAGTTTAATTGTTTTTGAGAACGCATAGGCACCTCGAGACATATCTCTCGACGTATTTTAGATAGATGTATTTAAGATATCTAAGCTAGTAGCATCCGCAGTGTCGTATGTAAAATATTACTTTAGCATGTTTTTATCATGTTCTATCTTATATTTCAATGCTTTGTACACCCTCTTTCTATTGATTGTAAAATTGTAATTTGTTCCACGTTGGTCCTTTGAACAATAATAATTGGTAAATCTTTTATTCGATGCGATAAAATTTTAGCTATTTCTCTTACTTCTTGTGGAAAACATATGGTATATCTTTTATATTTATACTAACCTCCAGTTGCATGCGTGACTTGAAGTATTGGATTTACACGCGCTATCAACATTTCTCAATTTGTGTTAAGTTTGCAAGTTCTGGTGGTTGTGGACTAGGATTCATATTATTTAAAGTGGAAAATCGATGTTCATATTTCTTTTGTCGGCATCTATTGCAAATCGGGCCTTCAGGAACTCCTACAACCTTCATTACATGGTAACTTTCTTGACAAATGTAACACATGCTTGGCGCGACAAGTTTATCCAGACCATGTCAAAATATGATTTGTAAATCTTTCAAATCAATTTGCACATTTCTATTGTTATTGCATGTACCTAGATCTCTTTCATTTTTCCTTCTTTGCAGTCGTCTTCGTCTTCTCAATTGAGAGGTTAACTTCTTTTGTGAACTATTATTTTCTACATGATTTTTAGTTTCAACATTCATTGCATCTTGAACTCTATTATCTGGTGTTTGTGTACTTGTATTTGTTGTCTTTATATCTCATTAAATTGGTCTAAATGCTCATCTGTTTGTGATCTTCTTCTTAGTATATATTGCTTCTCTTGAGATGTTTGTACACGATGTATTCTCATCTCATCCACATGTCTCATTTTTGCTTCAATCTCTTCAACTGTCATATCTGCCCCGCGTTTAACACGTCTTTCTCTATCATTTTGGTTTTGATGATTTCTTGCTTCATTTTGTGCATTATTTATTTGCATTATTCATTTGTTCATGTCGTTGTCTCATGTAATTTGGAGCATATTCTCTTTGATGTGTTGTCTCATGTAATTTGGAGCATATTCTCTTCGATGTTCTCTTCGTTGTTCTTCATTTTCAAAATTTAATCTTGGGTGAGTCATCCTAAACAATTATATAATAAATTTAATCAAACATAATTATACTCGAAAAATTAATACAAATTATCCTAACAATTATTACTTAAACCTCTTAATAAAGCAATGAGTATCTTTAAAAAACTATTCAAAAATAAAATATAAATTAAATAAGTATTGTGAAAAAAAATCTTATACACTAATTTCATAAAAAAATATATCACAAAATTAATACATATTAATTGATAAATCTTATTTATTTATAATTAATAAAAATGTGTTTAAAAAATAGTTCAAAAATAAAATAAAATATATGCAAACTCTTTTCTAACAAATAATAATTTCATAATAAAATTTTATTTATGACTTACAAATTAGAATTTACTTTCCTACCTTAAAAAAAGTTGAAAAATATAGAAATCATAGAAAGCAAAATTTATTTTATTTATTTAGAAAATTTGTAAATGATAGAAAGTAAAATTGAAGTAAAATTTTATTTATAATTTACAGAATAATTTTTTTTGTGTACTTATAGATTTTAATTTACTTTTTTATCTTTAAATTTTTTTGAAAAATATAGAAATCATAGAAAGTAAAATGATATAAACTAAAAATTAAATGCACATACTTGTATTGTTTTTTTGAAATAATTGCTGCACCTTTTTAAAATTTATTAATTTTGCACCTTTGTCAATTCGTTTTTTTGTGAATGGGTAATTACCTTTCTTCTTCATTTCTATATATATAAATATTTTTGGGTGGGATTCGTTTTTTCTTTTCTTTTTTTTGGCTATTTATTGTTTCATATATCTTTTTCATTTTTATTAATTTAATACATGTCGACATTTAATATATTTTAATATGTTTTTTTTGTTTTTGATATATTTTAATATGTTTTTTTTGTTTTTGTTAACATGCTTACATTCACTCTGCTCCCTAATAAATAAAATGAAATTTATATCATTATAAAGTAAAATAAGATATTTTTTCTATATAAAAGGGAGCAAACTCTAGGGTTTCACTTTACTCATTAAAAGAATAAGATAATAAAAATAATTCTTAAATAAATCTAAATTAAATTAAACCACATTTACAATAAATAAAATATTTTTAAGTAAAATTCTTAAAATAATTTTGTTCGGTAGTTTGACTAGCTCATGACCTTAGAGAATTTTAATTGTTTGATTAATTTTGTAGTTGTGAAAGTCATTTAGATAGATAGACAATTAATTGTGATATAATAGTTCGTTGTTTGAGCATTACTAAAAAAAAGATAA
>VDFB02186195.1:19756-33184 GCA_007258455.2 Sequoia sempervirens
AAACACCAGATAATAGAGTTCAAGATGCAATGAATGTTGAAACTAAAAATCATGTAGAAAATAATAATTCACAAAAGGAGTTAACCTCTCAATTGAGAAGACGAAGACGACTACAAAGAAGACAAAATGAAAGAGATCTAGGTACATGCAATAACAATAGAAATGTGCAAATTGATTTGAAAGATTTACAAATCATATTTCGACATGGTCTGGATAAACTTGTCGCGCAAAGCATGTGTTACATTTGTCAAGAAAGTTACCATGTAATGAAGGTTGTAGGAGTTCCTGAAGGCCCGATTTGCAATAGATGCCGACAAAAGAAATATTAACATCGATTTTCCACTTTAAATAATATGAATCCTAGTCCACAACCACCAGAACTTGCAAACTTAACACAAATTGAGAAATGTTGATAGCGCGTGTAAATCCAATACTTCAAGTCACGCATGCAACTGGAGGTTAGTATAAATATAAAAGACATACCATATGTTTTCCACAAGAAGAGAAATAGCTAAAATTTTATCACATCGAATAAAAGATTTACCAATTATTATTGTTCAAAGGACCAACGTGGAACAAATTACAATTTTACAATCAATAGAAAGAGGGTGTAGAAAGCATTGAAGTATAAGATAGAACATGATAAAAACATGCTAAAGTAATATTTTACATACGACACTATGGATGCTACTAGCTTAGATATCTTAAATACATCTATCTAAAACATGCCGAGAGATATGTCTCGTGGTGCCTATGCGTTCTCAAAAACAATTAAACTATAGGCGATTCGAGACTGATATCTCTCGACGTATTTTAGATAGATATATTTAAGATATCTAAGCTAGTTTATATTGTTTGTAGGGAAAAAATTATTTACTTTACAATTATTTTATTTATTTAAAAGTTACTTTATTTAGTCAAAAGTTATTTTATTTTTATTTATTTAATAATTATGTTATTTATTTAAAATATCTATTAAACAAATAAAATAAAATAACTCTTCATAAATAAAATAATTTTCAAAGTAAATAAAATTAATATATTTTTTATTTACTTAACAACTATTTTTATTTACTTTAGAATTATATAAAAAATATTTTTATTTTAATGTATAACTATTCAAAAAATAATTCATTTTTATTAAAATATTCTATTATCATTTTATTTATTTAAAAGAATTATTCTCTTTTATTTTATTTATATTGTTTCCTTTGTTTTAAGAATCATTTTATTTTATTTTATATATATTTTAAACTATGTTTCAATTTTTATGTGCATGATTATTGTAAAATAATTTTTCAATTAATATGTTTGTTAAAATACATTTATGTAATATTACTATACTAATTAAAATATAATATAATACAATTACATTTATAATATAAAATAAAATATGTAAAATTAACTACATTTATAGTATAAAATAAACTATGTATAATTATACAATTATACAATTATGAAATATTATATAATACACCATTATAATTTTTTATATATATAATTTCATATCATACTTAATTTTAAAACAAATTCATAAATTCTAATATTAAAAGATAAAATAAAATAAATTTCATATATAAAATTAAAATTAAATAGTATAATTTAATAGATTCTAATACAACTATATATATATAGATATAACTTATAAATTTAATAATTTAATGAAACAATTCAATAAATTAAAAAAAATACATTATATAAGTACTTTTATTAAATCAATCTAATCACAGTGAAAAGCAAAGGGAATAAATTGTTTATAAAAGTAGAAAAGCAACTATAAACAACGTGGACAGTTTTGGAAATTCCCATTCTTCCCCACAGCGAAAGACTTGGTCATTACTTTTATTGATATTTGTACAAATATAACACCATTGAATACCTACGGGATGCTATCTGGTATAGAAAGACAAATAGAAAAATGGTATAATTTTAATTATATCTTCCATATTTTTATTACACACCTTCGCTTACCTTCTCAGCGGCTGTGACAGGTTGCCAATACAATCAGGGAGTTTATTTGAACCTCTGAACCATTCTATAGTTCAAGTATATTCAAGTGCTGCAGCTGTGGCAAACTGCCTATGAAATTAGGGAGGTTATTTAACCTTTCACACCATTCAAATCCAAGTGCTGCAGCTGTGACAAGTTGCCTATGGAATTAGGAAGGCTATTTAACCTTTCACGCCATCTCAAGTCCAAGTGCTGCAACTGTGACAGGTTACCAAGTATCAGGGAGGTTATTTAAACATATACACTATTCTATGTCCAAGTGTTGGAGCTGTGACAGGTTGACAATGGAAGTAGGGAGGTTATTTAAGAATTCACAACCTCCCGAACTCAAGAGTTGTAGCTGTGACAGATTGCCAATGGAATCAGGGAGGCTATTTAAGTTTTTACACCCTTCCAAATTCTAAGAGCTGCAGCTGTGACAGGTTGCCAATGGAATCAGGGAGGTAATATAAGTTTTCACAATTTTCTGGGCTTAACCATATCAAACTTGTAGGATAGGGTGCTTAAATGGGCAGCCTCCTGTAGTCAGGTACATTCTTTTTCTCCGCATATCTCGTAAATGATCATGCATATCAAATACACATTTATCATCTAATTGAAAGATTATATACAGCAGTATTTACCATCTTGTACAAAGATTTCCAGAAAACAATAGGGCATGTTTTTTTTTCTCCAATAAAGAAGCGAGCAATGCCCATGAATATTTCTTTTTCCTCATCAATAAGAACACCATAATTGATGTATGAATTTTTGTAAATATCACCATAGAGAATAATGTTGTGAAGAACTTCTGTCCAGCAACCTGAATCATTTGTTTATCATACAAGAAAGATCCAATCACTTCCAATGAAAGAGGATGCCCCTTACAAGCTTCCACTATTCTTTTGAGCCTTGAAGATGCATTGAAAAAATTGTGCCAGCTAAATAACCAGACCTTCATTTATCTCCAATCCACTTGGATCGTGGATGCATTCAGATGAGACCTGAGCAACATTGAGAATGTGTTTCTCTCTTGAACTTATAATAACTCTGCTGCCAGGGGCCAGCCAATCCCCAACCAAAGCATTCAATTGTTCAATAGCATCCACATCATCCAAAATAAGCAGCACACGTTTTCCTCTCAAACGCTCTCTAAACAAAGATATGCCCTTCTCAACACTGTGGATCATTCCATCGTATTTGATTGAATCTTCAAATATTTGTTTTTTCAAATTTGTAAGGCCTGTAGAGTCTGCAGCAGCAGTACAATTGCAGACATTAAATACAAAGGAAGCAGCTTCAAAATCAGCATAAACTCCATTGTACATGGCCTTGTCAACTGTGATCTTGCCGATACCGCCGATACCCATATTCCAACTTTAACCACCTCATCTGTTGAATTGATATTTAATTTCTGAATGAGAACATTCTTCGGGTTGTCCATTCCCACCGGATGCTTGTCAACTGGTAAGGGCACTCCGTCCAATGTCTTAATCAGATCATTCACCACCATCTTCACTAGCTGAACTTCAAAACTGCAATGGCCAGGGTATGTCAATAAAAGAACAAAAGTATTAATTTTTGTAGAGAATTGCAAGAAGACTAGTAAAATAAAATTCACTGAAAGGGAAATTTTGGAAAATAGGACATTATTTTTATACATATTATTTTCTGAGTGTTCCGCAGGGACATGTCCCTCAAACCCCCGTCCCCGTCTCTGATGGCATTTCGGGTAGAGGGGATGGCAGGGGATGTCCCCTGGTTTTCCTCAAAAATCTTTTAAATCTTCAAAACATTTCTAAATTGTGCTGCAGGCATAGGAAATACTGTGGGGATGTTTGGCTGTCTCCGAAATGGTCGGGAATGTCTGTTTATTTATTACATTGAATGGCCTGTGGTAAGACAAATTTTTATAATGTTTTACAAAAATCGTTCTGTTAAATATACCATAACCACACAATATAACAGCAGTATAATATACAGTATTGTAACAGCAGCAATAAATATATCATGATTCAGATTCATGCTAATAATATATGTTATACTACAACAGTTCATACTAACAGCTAAAATTTGGATTTCTGATTTCATTTCATTGTTCAAAAAAGTCTCGAACTCCAGAATTTTCGATATCGTATTAAGTCAGTTATCATTGTCAATAGCAACAAAAGTGATTAAAGGTGTATTGGCCATGGTCTTGTACAGTGTGGTATTGTGTGAAAATGCAGACAAACAATTTCTTTATGGAATGTGGGTGGTATGCAGGCCTTTGTAGACATCATCCAGCATCACTTTTAACAGTGTAGAAATTTGTGTATCTCTCTTCTCTCACTCTATCTATCTATATATATAGTTGTTCTCCCTACCGTCTTTAAAAAATGGTCTTTCACACTGCCATCCCCAACTGTCCCAGAAATGCTATACAACATATCATATTTAGGTCTAAAAAGCAGTCTAGTATTTTATCTTTTAAGTTTTAATTAATTTATAAAAATTTAATAGATTTTAAACTAAGTTACCAATTGTTTTTGGATTCGGTACGGGTACAAGAATCCAGTACGGGATTCGCCAAAAAAAAATTTTGGGGTTGGGTACGGCATGGGTACGGCAATACAAAAAACATATAAAAATCAGAAATATATACATATATCCCATAAAATTGTATGAAAGAAATTAAATAATATTAATAGGATATAAAAACTAGTAAATATTATATATATATAAAATATATATGATGTAATATATTTTCTCATATGTATAATAAATAACAAATAATATATAAATAATAATATATGATGAATAATATATATATATATATATAATAAGTAATAATATATAATAAATAAATAATATATAAATAAAAATAATTTATTACATATAGAATAATATTAAAAATATATCAAAACAAATAATATTAAGTATTAACTATAAGAAATTCAAAATATAATTCAACAGCCCAACAATTATTGGAGGTTAACTTAAAAAATGTAAAATAAAATAAACTATCGAAGGTTGAGGGCGCTAATGCAGGTCACGATTCTGGACTGCTTTTAGCTCATACTCCTAATCACCAATGGCATTATGTTTATGCATACTCCTCTTCTCCGCTGTAATGGCCGACACTGGTGCTGGTGATATTCTTCCTCCTCCTAAGAGATTGTATTAGCTAGTGATTGATAAATCAAATTTGCTAACTTGCGTATGTGTGTTTGTTGGAAGGCACGGCGAGAGGGTCATCGTTCTTGACACGGGATCTGCAGGAGGCATCTTCGAGACAATACAACTACATAGTGGTGGTCGGAGGGAATATTTCAAGTTCAAAAAAATTCGAACTCTATGCTTCAAGTTCGCCGAATCCTGTGACTAAGCCTACAAAGCATTGATTGTACCCTGCCCGTATCCACAGGCAAAAACTCGAATCCTCTTCGAATTCGTTTCGTACCTGTGTCGTATCCCGTATCCGTACCGTATCGTATCGTATCTAGGGGCTACTATGGACGAATCGGTAACTTAGATTTTAAAGGAGTTAAATTTTATCTTTACATTAGGCAGCACTATGTTTTTCCTCTTCTTATCTCTAGATTATATCTAGATCTATCTCATCATTAGGGACTTACAACCTTTTCTCAATCTTGGATAGTACAATGGAGGCATGTGCTTTCAACCATATATCATCCATATCCGCACATATTCCCATTTAATTGGCAATTATTACATTCCCTCTATCTAAACAATCATTCTTTTGATCCTGTCAATCCCTTGTTCTAGATCAATATCCTATGTGGGATCACTTCTACACCTACAAAATTGACCCTTGAAATCAAGAAATTGAATTCAAAATTTTCTTACTCCCACTCAATTTGTACCCCCTTTCGGTGCAAGTGCTAGTGTATTAACATGATACAAGTTTCACATGATTTATTATTGTCCTTATATTTTAAGGCATTCAATGTGCATTCATTTAATGTCGAAAAAATCATTAAATATCATTCACATTTAAGAGAAGGAGAATTCAAGGAACACTTCAATTGAAATATTATAAATCTAATTATGCATCACATCTTTTTAAAGCATCTATGTAATTAAAAAGTGTTGATGTCATAGTTGCACGGAGTTTCAGTGACGGGGACGGGGATGGGGACGGGGATGGGGGGAATGGCAGGGGTCGGGTTGAGGGGGCGCAGGGGCGAGGGGCCTAAGTTTTGGGGTGGCGAGAGGACGGCGGGGGGGCAGTGCGCTGAAATACATATAGTACTTGAAAAATTAGTTATAAAAAGATATATAACTGTAAAAGCCTAAGGAATAAGTAAATTTTAGAGTTTAAACACATTGCAATGATTTCATTGAACTAGTGAACATTGAAACAATGAAAATATACTTGTAACTTAATAGACATTGTGATTGGAACGAGAACTAGTTATTTCATAATTTGAATTTCAGAATTTCATAGTCATGATGCATTCAGTCAAACAGTTCACATGCCTTGCCTGTGCTTCCACATTTTGCAAACCATAAAATAATATAAATAAAAAATTTTGGAAAACCATTATTAAATTATTTTTTATTTATTGAAACACTGCCACTTGCGAACTGTGTCACCGAACTGTTGAACGAATCCCTCAAAGGGATGTCAAGTCATGGAAGAGGCGATGAAGTCATTGGCTTCCATGAGCTGACATGCGTTTGAGGGATTCGTTCAACAGTTCGGTGAACTGTTGACCGAATGCCTCAAACAGATGTCAGTTCATGGAATGTGAATCTCCAGATGCAGTCGCACAGGCACGCACGGGTAGAAATGAGAAATAAAACAAAAAAAAATAATTTATAATTGACTTTAGACTTGAGTGAAGTCTTACAAATTTAATAATATAATATATTTATATTTATATTAAACTTTAAATTTAATTATGTAAATCTTTGTTTTTTAATTTATTTATTTTAAATCATTATTTTAATAGGGGACATGGGAAACTTGGAGACTTGGAGACATCCAGAAGAAGACTCTAAGTGGAGACGCCCAGAAGACTCTGAGACGCGACAAAGTCTCCTTTTGAAGGAAACATTCAAGAGACGGTAGAGGGACGGGGACGGCGGGGGGGACGTTTCCTTGACGTCTCCGTGTCTCAGAAACGTCCCCATCTCCGAGACGGCTCATTTTTCGCCGGGGGCGAGGGGGGGGACGCGTCCCTGTGGAACTATGGTTGATCTTGATAATTTTCATGATTAAAAAGTGTTGTCAACCAAGGAGAACACGATCATTGTGATGCATATATGTTGTTAGTCCTTAAAAATTAGAGAGGAGCAATATTTGATGGAAGACAAAAACTAGAAGTGTGAAATTTACCAAGTCAAATCCACTAACCGTAGGATAGATTCGTGAGCCATGTTTGTAGATTCGACCCCCAAACAAGTTAACAAACTATTATAATTTCAAGGAAAAGAATAGACAAAGAGGAAATATATACAATCCTACAATCGCAACCCTACAAAAGAAGAAATTTCATTAAAATGAGACAAACAAAAATCAATCTCCCTACTGCTGTTACAAGCGAAAAGATGATTCTTGAGCTAGACAAAAGACTTCTGTGGGATATTTATTGGAAACTGACACGGTGGCGGTGCCATTAGGATAAGGATAAGAATGGAAATATTGCAGCGATTGGATCAGATTGCATTCCTACGGTTGAAATTGTTGTTCAACTGCCTAGAAGTTTTTTCAGAGGTGAGACAATTCTGACATGAGACAAATCCAATGGGCTGTGCCCACAATATATAGCCTATCCACTAAAAATAATACCAAAAAATATTTTCATCTTCCCAACTTAAAAATTTATATATTACATACTAAACTTTTGTATTATTGAACTCCTCTCTTATAAATAGATCCATATGTTTTCTTATCTATATTTTCCCAATCCAAAATAATACCAGAAGCTAAAACCCGATTAGATATTTGAAACCCCTTCCCAACTTAAAAAATTTATATATTAGATACTAAACTTTTATATTATTTGACTCCTCTTTTAAAAATAGATCATATATTTCAGTATCTATATTTTTCCAATCCAAAATAATACCAGAAGCCAGACCCCTTCCATAGAACTCTAGGATTAGATAATTATACTTCATCATCTATCATTCAGCAGCAGTCATGAAATAATAAACCAAAAATATTGAAAAACAAGCAGAAAGTGAGATTCATCACTTACCCTTGAGTTATATCCGTGGACCAGCCTGAGCGAGAAAGGATCTGTTGAAGGGCACGCTTCCACTCATCAATGTCTTCTCTAGGGCATTGATACGGATTGCTATAATGTTTCAGAAATGAATAATAATAGGGACTTGAGATCTTTTCAGGATATCTAACATGAGTCGGATCCACATGATAAAAGAGAGGAACGATCAAACCAGGGGAGCTGAACACTACAGCGGCTTCCTTGAGACACCATGCTGAATCTGAATAGCCTTTGGAAAATACAGGAATGCATATGGCACTGCTCTCTATTGCTCTTTCCAAGCTCAACCCTATAATTTCCCCCTTTTCCAACTTGTCACGGTCTAAGATGACATTCAATCCTGCTGCAAAGAGAGCTTGAAAGAGATGGTCAACCAGAGTCTTTCTCACATCTTATCCCCTGAAACTCAGAAACACATGATACCTCTTACTGCTTTGGAACGCAAGTTTAGTTGTGTAAGGCTTATATTGTACCATCTTAGAGCTGGATCTGAACAGGAAAGCTTACTAACAATGAAAAGAAACAGAAGATTCAACCCAGAACTTGAGACAGAGAAATCAATAATACAAATGTTTCAACTCCGATGACACACCGCTGTGCCCTAATTTTCTGTAGTTTGACTCCGATGACACACTGCTGTGCCCTAATTTTCTCTCTTTTAACAAATACGGCCAACAGCGGGCTGGCCCACATTCCTAAACTAATGGTGTGCAGTCATAGATTCTTTATCTATGCAAAGTTATTTGATCCATTCAATTATATATATATTTTTAATTACTATGTTTAATATTATTTTGTTTCACTTAACAATAGTTAAGAAGAAAATTATACTATATATTGAAGGTATGTCAAAGTTTGTTTGTATATAGAGAGAAATGAATTAACAAGTTTTTTATGAATTTGTTTGATATTTTTTATAGATGGTATTCTTTCTATTTTTATAGGATTATATATCCTTATTCCAATTTACATGCACACACTTTTATACATTTACTCTATTCATTTGTTTCTCTCAATTATACTTGTATTCATTTCTATGCACATGTCATTCACTAATATTTGGCCTTATTTTCTATCCTAGACTAGTTCATGGTTATGAGGTCATCTTTGTGATCATGGAATCATCATACCGTATTTTTTAAAATTTTAAATTCAAATTTGACTAAATTCTTGTCTAGTGGGTTTGATTGAGGTGTAGTGCCCTTGTGGCCCAATTGTGCAACAACTCATCAATTTTTTTAATCAATATTGCTAGATTTTTTTGGTATGAAAATAAGGTGACATTAAGTTCAACAATGACACCTACTTTCTATTGATATTTGATTATCAAGAGAAGTACACTTAAATTCATTTATTAATTTACATCAGTTTGTATTGAAGCCTACATGCATATTACTAGATTGATCTAGATTAAGCTTGAGGAAATAAATATATCCATTACATATGGTGAATTTATGATTGAACAATACCTACTGAATTTTAGGGTTTTTAGAATATTAATTGAAGGATCTCTTTCAAATCTAATTAATTATCCTTTTAGTATTTGCTTGTATTTTAGACTTATAGTTTAAGGCTATTTTATTCAACCAACAATATATTTGCTTAGATTATTATTGAAGGGTCTTTTTCAATTGTGCATGGCTATTGGTAATGCCCATTGCACATAGAAATGGAATTGCTAATTTTAAAAATTGGACATATTAAATAGAAAAAAGAACTTAGTGTATTGATGAGAACCCATAGATTATTTAGGGCAATATGTTCCTTTATGGTATTGTATATTTACATTGAAACTAATATTCATAGCATAAGTTGAAAGCCCAAGAAAGGGACGAATATATTCTCAATCTATATTTGTATATAATACATGTTAATTACTTAACTACTCTCTCAACTATGTGAGGCCTTCAGTGTGTCTTTAGTGCATATTAAATTACTAGCAATCACACTTAATGTCTCATGAGCATGTGAATATTTGTAATGAGAGCAACCCTTGATTAATTAAAAAATTATAAAAGAATGTAAACATTATTTTTGTGGTAATGAAAGTCATTCCAAACATAGCATATTACAAGGGGTCGAAGTATATTGTTGATTGAATTGTCTAATGATTTGAGGTGATATTACATGTGCATAATCACCCTTCTTCCTTTTGAGGGAGACATATGCACTAACTTGGATGTGGCCATATTACTAGTGGTTAAAACTCAAGAAGATATCTAGATCCGCTAGACACTGCACTTGCAAGATTTTAGTGAATGTGAAACATAATGAGCAATGTCTTTGATGTCAATTGATGCTCAAATCTAATATTATTTTGAATGAGAATGATGGTGATTACGATGAGAAACCAAAATGATTGGGATAATGTGTAATACTTTGGTTAGGGATAATTTTCCACACAATGTGACATTCTTATTTGGTCATATAGATGTTGATTATCTATATAAAATTTTAAGGATAGTGAAATAAAAGTATTTTCGTTCTTGAAAGGATTTTTATTTTATTTTTTGGTATTCATGTAATGACACCTTGAAATATATATTCATTCTTACCATAATGTAATCATTGTATTTGAGCATTGATTATTTTCTTTCATTACAAGATTGCTTAAGTTGTGAAGTTGATTTTTTTATGATCTTTCAAAGATTTGATATAAATATTGGGAGTACTAAATTTTAACTAGCCTCATTCAATAAATTTCAATTCATGAAATGAGTTCTATTTCCTTTACAATAGACAAACAATTTAATTTTAGTGGTCACTTAGTCATCCTCATTCATGGTTTGGGCCAAATGTCACTTTTCAAATATAATACTTTATATGCTAGGGCATCCTATGGGAGATCAATTGAGGGGGAGATCCTCTTTAAATATTGACAATGAACAACTACCCCACACAGTACTCTTGTGCATTAATTAGATCAAGGCTCACATTTTCTTGGGTGTTTCTCAGACGGTGTGTTGATTGAAGGGTTTTTTTATGAAATTAACTACTAACACCTATAAGGAGAGGTGGTGATATATGCACTCCAATTATGGTTGTTTTCAAATTCATAACATCTAAGCATGTCAAGTTCATTGAATTCAATTGAAATAATTGGTTGGAGACAATATATGAATTGCCACTCTTTAGGTTTATCTATATTTATTCCATCTAGTTGATCAAAGGGGAGTTCAATCCATTCATGGAAATGAGGTGGGAAACACATTACAATTCATGAATATGCATGTATAACACATCTTGAGCTATTAATACACCTAAAAAATAGATACAAAAAAAATAGAAAAAAGATGCCTTAATGTAAAACTGGCATTACAATCTAAGTAAGATTGATCACATAACATACAACAAGTGCATATAGTAAGATATTCTTAGGCCTCCTCCAAAAAAATACAATCAAATTGGCATTCAAACACATTTCAATAATATGTGACAATACGAAGCACATTATACATCTACGACAAGAAGTAAATCATGTTAAGACATCAAATTTGACTAACTCTATACTCTATAGTAGTTATTTATAGAACAAATCATTTTAATTAATTTAATTATTATCATGCACTCCCATATAATATCTTAGGCTAAATATTTAAGAAACTACTATTTAAATCCTTCTACAAATCTTTAATATTTTAATCCACTAAATATTGGGTTTACATATATTAGCCCTACTATTGCAAACTATAATAACCTAAGCCAAAATATGAAAGAAAAATATTTAATCATGCCTTTCACAAATGTTTTTGAGATTTAAGTAGATAACCAGATTTAGTATGTAATGAAATTGCTTGCACAAAAGAGGAAGATCATATGAAATATTGTAAAAATGTTGGACAATAGCTAAGAATAACAAGCCACTTATAAGATGCAAACCTCTAAATATCTCCAATAAGTACACAATTCACCATTTGATGATCAAATAAGACTCGCTAGCTCTCTATAGATACCCTATTTATGCCTAGGATATTACCCAAGCCAACTTAGATAACCATATATAAGTTCTAAGCCAACTTAAATAACCAAATAGAAAGTATACCCACATATATGCCTTATTTTGTTTGTGTTGGTCGATTCCTTTATAAAAGTGTGACAGGTTTGTATTTTTACCCTTAAATGTGAGATGATGATTTGATGATAAGTGCCTAAAAAGATCTTGAAAGTGTGATGGATTCTTTTGTTTAAGACTCTTAACTCCTATAAGACTCTATTTAATACATCCTTGTGAACATCAAATATTTTGAAAAGTTTTATCTGAAGTTGTTTGATAAGGTTGTAATGACCCATGGGAGTAGGTAGAGGAGACCCTAGAATAGTGATTTTAATATGTCTCATTGTAATAGAAAAGTTGGGAGATTTTATTTTGATGATAGTTATTTGATTATCTAGATAATCCACACGATCAATATTATAGACCAAATTACTTGATATTAAAAAATGTTAATAAAAATAATAGAAAAAGTTTGATTGAAAACTAAATTAACAATGATAGAAAAAGTATTTTAAAATTTTCAAAAAAATACAAATTTTGAATTAACATTTAAAAATCTGCAATTCATTAGTTTCCATCATCCTTAAATTCTTGACCATTTTCACTATAATCGATACAAATTAACAAATACTAAAAATATATAGCTTTTGAGTATCTCACTTAATCCAAAAAGTGAAACATGCTATTGTAAGAATATTCATCCAATATATTATATCAATGGCATTCATGTGCATGCATAGAAGTAGGTATTGACCTTTGTTTAAATGGTCAAGTTATATAATGTGAGGATGTAACTCAAAATTTCAAGTTACAAAATGGAAGGGCCAAATTTGCAAGAGGAATGTATAACAAATTGGTGGGACACAAAATTAGCTAAATAATATGCAAGTTATAAGCAAAGAAGTTAGGTCATCACAAAGATGTGTAACAAACTTAAGAGGCATGAAAACAAGTGAGCAAGATGCAAGAATTCAAGTTGTGTGCGGAGAAGGGAAGTGTAAGCACAAAAGATGGGCTTACAAAACATGCCATCAAAATTAAAAGTTAGCATTCCAAACCTAAATCATTATCTTGTTTTTTAATAATGCTCTAATGACTAAATATGATGCCACAATTAATTGTCTATCTATCTAAATGACTTTCACAACCACAAAATTAATCAAACAATTAAAATTCTCTAAGGTCATGAGCTAGTCAAACTACCCAACA